>CP050224.2:53991737-54114878 GCA_012066045.3 Morus alba
CTTAGATTAAAATAAGCATACCATATAAAACTAACCTCAAAACTCACACACCCTTATTACAAACTTATTTCCTCAAGAACCACAAATTACATTAATGGATTCTTAAACTTAAACTTTACTAGAAAAATGAGAGATTAGGGTTTACCCTTGAAGGCCAATATACTTGATTTCTCTTAGCTTCTTATTCACATTCTTCCTCCTCTAAGGTTGGATAATGGCTTGGAACTAGAGGAGGCGGAAAAAAATTTGAGAAATACTTTTAGATCTCAAACTTTGCTAGGAAACAAGAAAGAAAAGGTTTTAGAGTTTTACCCTTCAAGAAAATCCTTAGCTAGACATCTATAGAACACCTTGATTCCTTTCTTCTTGTTGAGAGCAAAGACTAATGCTTTGTATTTGGGAGGATAAAGGGAAAAATTTAGAGAGGGCACAAAAGGAGAGGTGTGGCGGTTTGTATAGAAAAGAGAAAATAGAACAATCACTTAATATGGACACCAATTCTCCTTAAGCATGGCGGTTGGGTTTTTTAGAAAAGAGGTGATGTAGCTTATGTGGGAAATAGTTGATTTGATCTATCATCATCAATTCTTGTAGTACACTCAACTTGTCAAACAAATTTTTGTCTAATAATCTCTTCATGGCGGTTCTATGGAAGGAGAAAAGAAGAAACAATTTTTGCCATTAATTTCCCTTCAACCACTACCTATCCCATCACCTTACCATGTCATCCACTTGTACAATCAACTTGCCAATTTGGCTCTATTTTCCTATGCATGGCCCGGCCAAATGGAGAAGGAGAGAGAGAAAAATCTCACCTACCCCTTGTACTCTTGTCTTAAATTTCCCTTGATTTCGGATAAAAATTATCTTGATTGTAAGGAAGTACCTAGCAAAGGAAATTCTAGTTTCTGACGGTTCCTTTTCTTGCTCATTTATAGTTCAATATTAATCCTGTTGCTTTGACATCACATTAAATTCTTACTCGTAATATCTCGAAATTGTTTCAAGTCTTGAAATTAATTCTAGGTTGAACAAATTCTACATTTAACTTTTCTGCATTATATCCGGGAATGACATTGTTTACGATGGTGTCAAATCCGAGCTCAAATTGTGCCCCTTGTTATGGGTATTTATCTTGTGACTTTAACCTAGGCGTCGGCAATTAAGTTTTCTTTTCTTTAAAAATGTCGGTGCATTTTTTTTATCTGTGCTAACATCATCTTTGTGTTTGGAGATTCTTGAAATTAAGATTCTCAAACTATACTTGTCTTGAAAAATTATTCCATAAAAGCACGGCAATAATTTATCGATCAATTACTTGATAAAAACATGACTTAACATGAAATACCTTTCTAAATTTAGGAATACAGATATTGATTCCATAAATCCTTGATCACATAATATTTTCTAGGAAAATCCTTGGCTTAAATAAATAAATTGTATTATTTAAAGTCTGGGATTTTCTCGATCATCTAATCTACCCCCCTTAAGAAATTTTAAGTCCGAAAATTAGAACCTAAGGGTAGCTTTTCCTCATATTCTCTTGGCGTTCTCAAGTAGCTTCCTCAATATTTTGATTTCACTACAAGACTTTAACCCGAGGGATTACTTTATTCCTTAAGGTTTTCTCCTCATGACTAGGATCTGGATGCGTGTACTTGACGGAGTTCTGGTGCAATATATCGATGTATTTGTCACATACTCCTCTTTTATCGAATCTTATTACTCCTTTCATCGGTACCACCTTTAGGAAAACTAAGTCTCCTATCTGAAACTCTATAGGTCCACGGTGTTTATCCGCATAGCTCTTCTGGTGATTGTGAGTTGTATCGAACCTCTTTGTGATAAGTCTCACATCCTCTATGGTTCTTCTGATAAAGGATACCATTTCTAGATGCTTCTCCCCAAGTTCATACTAATGAACCGGGGACTGCGATTTTCTTCCGTATAGAGATTCGAAAGGTGTCATTCCTATTGACATGTGATAGTCGTTGTTATAGAAAAACTCTATCAAGGTAACTTTTTTATCAGTTCCCTTTAAAATCCATGACACATGCTCTCGGCATATCTAGGGTCTGCATGGTCCTCTCGGATTGGCCATACTATCCGCGGTGAAAAGTTGTACTAAACTTTAACTTATACCCTATTCGTCATGTACACTCATTGAAATGGTTGTCTCTCAATAGAATAACGAGTTTGATCGGCAAAAATGTGCAGATCTTGTCAATCGATCTCTAATTATCCAAATCGCATCGTTACTATCGGATGTTCTAGGTAACTCTACCACAAAATCCGTCGTGATTTGATCACACCTCTATTCTAGAATGTAGATCTTTTACAATTCTTCTCTTTGGATGTTGTTCTTCTACTTTAACTTCCTATCAATCAAGGCAATTTTAGCAACATCCTTCTTACATTAAGGTAACTAGTGGTTTTAGATGAGATAGTTTGTCTCCAAAATGGCTGATCACTCTTCTTAGTCTCGATTGTCATTTCAATCTTCAGCTAAATTAATCTTTAGGATTAGTCAATCCATTGCCTAGTATGAGTCATGATTGATCTCGAAACTATTTTTTAACTTGACATCGGCGTAGACTATACATTTTCATCCTTCATTTGGTTTGAGACTCCATTATCAGATTAATCTGATCTTGGTCCTACATTATCGTAATATCCTTTCGATACAAATATCGTGAAAACTCTAATTCTGAGTGTGATGTACTACTTTTGTATAACTTGGATTAAGATGTTCATCCTTGTGGTTTCTGGGGGTACTGCTAGTACAAACTGCAATACTACACATTGAATCATGGGATAATTCCATAATTCTACACTCATAGCATTGCCTAGATCATAAAATATTATTGGTTTTTACTAATCGAATGCTTACTTATTAGTTTCAATTTGTGCGAACGAATTAAGAATGTGATGACTTATCTGAAGTCAAGCAGTTTACTTGAAACTTTCACTCTCATAGCCAATATTCTCAATCATTATCTGACATGGTGTACCATTAAGTCATTTCTTTCATGTCTCACGGTACTCTTAAACATTCTCAGATATGCTTATTAGGCTTTTCATACTATATCTTGTCATACTGAGATTTTACACGTCATTCTAATATGAACACGTGTACTGAGAGGTTTTAAACCTGTAGAATGCATGGTTATTTATGGAAAAATCCATAAATAAGTAGACTTAATTATCTACTAATTCTCCTCGACATTACAATTCGCTAGGCTTATATAAATTTGATCTTCGAAATTAGAATGAAGCCGAGGAAAAGTAATGTTTTTCGTTATTCTTCATTGGCGTTTCTTCTCCGAGGTTCTTACTAGGATTATTGACCTTTCTTTCTATGAGGTCTCTTTCCTACTAATCCAAGATCTCAACTTTCTCTCTACTCTTAACTCCTGCGTTTCTTTATCAGGATCTTGATTTGATATATGAAATGACTCAAGAATCTATCATCTTAACATTTTCTTAATGGGTTCTCATTATCCAAATCTTTATCATTAGCAATAGTAGTAACTATAGCTTACTTATATACTTATTCTGATACTTTAGGGAATCTATCTTTCCTCAATTAAACTTTCTCTATTTTTCTTCGTGGTACTCCGCCTTTCTCTTGGAGTTTGAGTGAAGAAAGATCAGTCTTACTGTCCATACTTATAGAAGCTCTCTACTTTGTTCTAATAGTTTTCCCCATTGATTATGGGTTATCCTCACTTCTACCTTGTTGGTCATAATCACCAAGCAGTTTCTTATCAAAACTGCGGGGCCTCAATTTAACTATTCTCCATATATATGTATATATATTTATACTTAAGTTGGAGCTTCACCTATCATCTGACCAATAGTTCATATGACGCACTAACTCAAAGGTACCTCAAATCCTTTCTCACATGTAAAACTGTATTGTAATACTCTCTTATTCTAACTTATTGTAGAATTTGTGGGCAAACATCGTATCATATCACAATTGTTTAGGCACTTTTTCTGTCTCGAACCTTATTTCATAGAGTGTGAGACCCTTCCGAATCTAAATTTCATACAACTAGTGTAAGACATACTTCTACAAGATAAGGTTGTGTTGATTCCCGAGTCCAGAATGACTACTTGAGGTTTACCGACCTTATATTTGTCTTATAATCATCAGACTTAATAACTAGTTTCCTCAAATACTTAAGTCCTTAAGAAATACATGTATCAACCTCATCCGACATACTTATCTTCATGTTGGAGCTCTAACATTTTATGTTTCTATCACAAACCATTCATAACTCTCCTTCAATTTTTTTTTTTTGAAGGATAGTTATTGCTAGCTACATCATCTTTTCCTTTGGGGTTACCAATGTACCCTTTAACGATGTGATACTCCTCAAAGAACAATTACCTTAAACTTATGACTCTAGAAAAATTCTAATAATTTCTCCTTAAAATAGGTATATTTGAAGCATTACCTTTTGTTGACATTTTGTTCTTAAGTAGGATCATCCATCTTTCGATCCTTGTACCTTTCAGAGCATAGATCATAGTCTTAATGATTATACATTCATCCTTCTTAACCTAATCCTCGACCTCTAAACCCAATAAGGTCATCCTCAGTGTAAAATGATTACACCTAAAAATTCTTTCATTTTCTTTAGATTCCTAGATTGATAATACTGTTCCCCTATTTATCATCGGGCAGGGTATATAAAATAAAATCCTCAAACCATTACGTTTGATACCCCATTATCTTACCTTTAACTTACTTATCGTACTTGACTAAACTATTAGTCCTTATTGTTCCTTTACTTATGCAAGAGATCTCCTCCTTTAAAATGATTACATTTCATATCCTCCATTAAGAGTTTGACTTATAAATTCATAACTTCCGTCCTCAAAGTTTCAATTATAAGTCCTAATAAATCTGTTTTAGATTGGCATCACAACCAAATTTTTCTTAATAGATAAACACCATCCTTAATTGGTTTGCTCCACTCTTGTTGTGATTTCCTTTTTACAACACCTCTTGATTGGCATGGAAATCATATTATTTCTATTTTCTTGCTTCATAATATCTAATAATGAGTCACACTTTGACTCGAGGTTTCTTATACTTCTTAAGTTGTAATCCCGTTTATCAAGGGATTTCGCTACTATAAGTTAATCACCTTGAGTAGATACGTAGATGAGCACCTTTATTACTTTATTTTGATCACATATCTCTATTCATGGTCACCTTAGTATCTTATCGACTTGGCACATCTAATCCATGATTTTCTAATGGATAAGCTTATGATGTTGTATTGTCACACCTTACACGCTCTTGTATTGTGGGATGACTCATTTTCTGTCAATCAATACCTTCACCGTAAAGGCAACTTTTTCTTTTATCATCTTTACCTAATGCAATCTTAATTCTTTTAGCGGATTTAAACAAATCCGTAATTGTATTCTTCAATCATAAATAGGGTAAGAATATCTCCCCTTGAGATCGTTGTAGAGGGATTAGTTTGGTCAAAACTAACCTAGAACAACATCCTTCAATTTGTCCATGACCTTCGGTGTTCTTTTCTTATCACTTAAACTGCTACTTACATTTAAACTCATTGCATTAGTTCTTGTACCTATATCCAAATGAGATTCTCAACATCTCAAACCTCTTTTGCATTTGTCTTAACTTATAGCCTTTGTGCGTTATTTATCATCACATTAATACACATAGGTACTTTCTATGAGATTGCTAAACATTTTAAGGCTAGCACTCATCGTGTATCATATCTTAAGTGCGTCGCTTAACATCTACCATGTGGTATTGCTTAATGTTGAAGCTCTATTTCCTATATCGTATCTTGATATACACATATAGTCGTCGAACGTGGCCCACATCTAGCTTGATGGGGTTACATCGTCCATCTACTTATTAACATCGTCTTTATGCTACATAGTCGATCTTTTTATGGATCCATCTTTGAAAAAGCTGCTGCTAGCAACATAGTCATGCGTGCTTCCTCAAAAGGAGTTTCGGTAGTTGTTTCTTTTCAAAACTGCTACACGTGGGTTCGATACTTTGCTTGGCTTGATAATCCAGCAACGATCATTATGGGGTCACCTCAAACGATCACACTTCTTGAGATATCGTCTTGTCAGCCCAAGGGAATATAAACATGAAAACGGGGCGGTTCGACTTGAATGGTCCTTGATAGAACGATATTAATCGTGCGTAACATATTAACCTTTGGTTGCTCGTTAAATAAGCGTCAAGGCGTCTATTAACTACTATAAACTACTTATCATAAACATACTTTAACTTACTTGGACTATGGCAAAGCGACGCGTGACGACGTGGAGTAGGATGGCAGGATACCGGCTCGATACCAACTGTGACGACCCTCCTATGAGCCACCACCAGAATTTACTTTTTTAACTTGTACTTACTGAAATTTCTTAAAATTTATGGAACATTTTTTTTTTTTTTAAACATAAGAAGGAATACTTTCATAATTTGTAACAATAATTTCAAATAAGTGAATCACTAAATTTTTTTAAAGCTTTTCTTAATTTTAGTTAAGATAAAACCTTTTAAAAATATCCTTCAAACAGAATAGCATTTGAACTCTTGTTTCAAATACTCTTTAAAAGCTTTTCTAAAACTAGTCATTTCAATTGGCCATCTCATCTGACTTTAAAACCGATTTCGTGAGAAATCTTAAGTTCAAGTACATCTTAAAATCCTTTTACGATTAATCATTTAAATCCTCATGTTTAAAATTCATTTATTTGTTGCATGTACTGTTGCAACGTTCTAAAACTTAAATACTCAAAAGTAGGATTGCTAGCTACAATCTCAGTTTCCCTGACATACATATGTACTTATACTTTTTTTTTTTAAACATACATGCTTGAAACTTTGAATCATATAAATATATACATGATTTTACTTAAACTTACTGCGGAAAATAACTGCGTGGGCGGTATCCATTCCCATCTCCACCATTCGTCCGCCGCTTACCATTGCCCTTCAGGAATTGCTGATAGGTTTCTTACCTACAGCATGAACATATCTGATTGAGCTTTTGCTCAGCAAGTAGGAACTATATCTCACAAAATAACTGTAAGTACACATGTATAAATATGCATGAGCTGATTATGCTTGATTATGATGTTTTATCATAGTCTTATTATCTTATCTTATCTTTCTTCTTGATGGGCCCAGTGCTCATACCCACTTGCGCAGCGCAATCATCGGGACGTAAGGGTTTGCAAGGTCCCCAACGACCCGTGATTTAAATTGAACTGAGTGCCTCCCTTGCGAAGGACCCTTTTTTTTGTTCATTTATCTCCCTTGTGGAGTCTAATTACCTCCCTTGTGGAGGCTGGTACGACACTCAACTGAGTTTCTTCTTATAAGTTCCTCTTGACTTATTAAGGTGTATGCAATATGACCTAGCATAGCATACTATAACATTAAATTAATTTAAGCACATATAATTCATGCCACCGCTTATGTGTATGCATCATAACATAGCATCGTATACCATACTTAAAGCATAAACATGTATATATATAACATGTGTAAATTTTTCTTTAAAATCTATTCATGTTTGAGGCGTAGATTCCTACTTACCGATTTATAGATTTGGATTTCTCTTTTCGCCAAACAGCCTATTCTCTTACTTGCTTACTTGAAAATGAACACCCATTAAGAGTGTCGATTAATTGTCGTTTGCTATTCTATTTAGCAACTTGTGAAGGAAATCTAGCCCTTTACTTAAGGCATGTATTCCTTTCCTTTACTGAAGGATAATTCACTATGAGGATAGATTTATTAAATCCTTAAAATCTTATTTTCCTTAATTGCCCTTAACGTACTTATGTCTAGGCTGGAAATCAATTATCCAATCTAGTAACTAATTCTCCATAATTTTCCTCATTGGACTTACTACGATATTAAGGCCCAATTCGGCCTAGAACTTATTCACGGCATTCTAACTCGTAGGCCGTTGAAATTTAAACTCAAACGGGTCTCTTAGATCAATGCGGGCGTTGGACCGCATCAACCTTCAAAATTTCTACGGACCTATCGTATTGGGCTCGTGGGTGCCCGTCGGGATGTTTTGCTTGAAAACTATTAAGCTTTTAAAAGAACTATCATTCAATTTTTATGAAACGATAACTCACTCATTTAGTTACAAGCACTAAAATCCCATTGTAAAATCTCTTTTCGAACACCGACTTTTGAAAACTATTCCCCAAGTCGTTTTACGGTTAACTTGTAAACCACCGTGAAACTATGTTGTAGAAATCCTTTTTCGAAATCTTTCTTCATTGCTATTCCTCGTTAAAGTGAGGTCTAAACCATATTATTCTACTAAAATCACATCTCGGGTTCTTTGATAACCTTTGTTAAAAACGACACTGTTTTAGTTTTGTTTTGTTAAAACTGTACAGTTTCTGAAATCTGCGTTTTACTGCATCTTAAAGTCGGATTTTGAAAATCTATTCTTCGCGACAATTTTTCGTCTCGATGCGATCTAAAATTATTGTTTTTAGTGAAAACTGAAATTCAGCCTCTAAAGGCATCGTTTGGCTGAAAACAGTGGCTGCTGTTTTTCTTTTGTTTACCTAGAATGCTGCAGCATTTTAAAAATGCTGTAGCAATCTCTTTTAAAACGCTGTAAGATTGCTGTAGCAATCTTTTTAAATGCTATAGGTTGCTGCAGCAAATCTTTTTTTCTTTCCAAAACTGTGTTTGGACATCCTGTCCGCTTTTTACAAAATGGCTTCAAACTCGATTTTAGAGTTAAATTTGGATTTTGTCATAGTCATAGGAAATGTTCAAAACATCAAGGGCTATAAGTTCAAGCTTTGAAACATCATAAAATCTCACTCTAGAGTCCTTATTTTTACGTTCAAAGTAAACGAAAATTTTTCCTCTAAGCAAAAATAAGCAACTTAGATTAAAATAAGCATACCATATAAAACTAACCTCAAAACTCACACACCCTTATTACAAACTTATTTCCTCAAGAACCACAAATTACATTAATGGATTCTTAAACTTAAACTTTACTAGAAAATGAGAGATTAAGGGTTTACCCTTGAAGGCCAATATACTTGATTTCTCTTAGCTTCTTATTCACATTCTTCCTCCTCTAAGGTTGGATAATGGCTTGGAACTAGAGGAGCGGAAAAAAATTTGAGAAATACTTTTAGATCTCAAGCTTTGCTAGGAAACAAGAAAGAAAAGGTTTTAGAGTTTTACCCTTCAAGAAAATCCTTAGCTAGACATCTCTAGAACACCTTGATTCCTTTCTTCTTGTTGAGAGCAAAGACTAATGCTTTGTATTTGGGAGGATAAGGGAAAAATTTAGAGAGGGCACAAAAGGAGAGGGTGTGGCCGGTTGTGTATAGAGAAAAGAGAAAGTAGAACAATCACTTAATATGGACAATTCTCCTTAAGCATGGCGGTTGGAGTTTTTTAGAAAGAGGTGATGTAAGCTTATGTGGGAAATAGTTGATTTGATCTATCATCATCAATTCTTGTAGTACACTCAACTTGTCAAACAAATTTTTGTCTAATAATCTCTTCACATGGCCGGTTCTATGGAAGGAGAAAAGAAGAAACAATTTTTGCCATTAATTTCCCTTCAACCACTACCTATCCCATCACCTTACCATGTCATCCACTTGTACAATCAACTTGCCAATTTGGCTCTATTTTCCTATGCATGGCCGGCCAAATGGAGAAGGAGAGAGAGAAAAATCTCACCTACCCCTTGTACTCTTGTCCCCTTAAATTTCCCTTGACTCAGATAAAAATTATACTGATTGTAAGGAAGTACCTAGCCGACAGGAAATTCTAGTTTCTGACAGTTCCTTTTCTACTGCTCATTTATAGTTCAATATTAAATCCTGACTGCTTTGACATCACATTAAATTCTTACTCGCGTAATATCTCGAACTGTTTCAAGTCTTGAAATTAATTCTAGACTGAACAAATTCTACATTTAACTTTTCTGCATTATATCCCGGGAATGACATTGTTTCTGATGGTGTCAAATCCCGAGCTCAAATTGTACCCTTCTGTTATGGGTATTTATCTTGTGACTTTAACCTAGTCGTCGGCAATTAAGGATTTTCTTTTCTTTAAAAATGTCGATTGCATTTTTTTTTTTTTACGCCGCTAACATCATCTTTGTGTTTGGAGATTCTTGAAATTAAGATTCTCAAACTATATTTGTACTGAAAATTATTCCTTTAAAATACGGCAATAATTTATCGATCGAATTTACTTGATCAAAAACATGAACTTAACATGAAATGCCATGTAATTTAGGAATACAGATATTGATTCCATAAATCCTTCAGTCACATAATATTTTCTAGGAAAATCCTTGGCTTAAATAAATAAATTGTATTATTTAAAGTCTGGGATTTTCTCAGTCATTACACGTTGGTTGTCTACTAAAAGCATTATTGCAAAAGAGCAAGAAGCAGAACTAGACGTTGTCATGATTCCATTGTTTTAAAAAAAGATTCCCTTCTTTGAGAATGTATTCTTAAAACACGTATTTCTTATTGTAGAGGATAAAATCTACAATTAGAGGAATCAAGGGCCAATGACCGAGTTAGGAGTCGTCAATTAGTGATGTTGATCCGCTGCGAAAAGGAGAGCGTTAGTAAACATGAAAGTAAAGAAAAGCAGTAAAAAGACACATAAATTTATAGTAGTTCCCCTGGTATAACTTAGGGTACGTCCACTATAGGGCTCTGATGGTTTCACTATGTATGTTGAAAAGCATTATAATGAGTTATTAAAAGAAATACAAAATGAAAGAGAGAAATATATGCTGGAAAATACAATAAATAATGGAAAAGTGTGTTGTAAGTGAGCGTGCAGAAGAAGATGCTGTGTGTATCTTGGAAGACGTCTAAATGCCTTGTATTTATAGTAGAAGAGGCTCCATGAGTTTTTTTCTCATTCCTTGAGTGATTTTTCCATTAATTCGTGATATTCCTTTCCTTCTTAGGCGTTGTATGACTTTCCTTAACTGATTCTCTTTACAGTTGATTCATCACGTATGATTTATTGTCCTTCTGGAGTTGATTCGGGCTCTTTATTCATGGTTGATGGAGATGTAGTTTCCATATATGGAAAGCAGTCAATCTCCTCCAATAAAAGGGTTGCTTGTAGTCTAAGTCGACCATTGACCTTTTTCCTCATTAATTCCTCTAACTCAAGCAGATGATTTCTTTCCTTTTCCAGTTTCTGTTGCCGAATTTCGTATGTAGAATGTCCTGAGCATATTCTCTCGTGACTTGATGTCCAAGGGCATTCGTCGACTCGTAGGGTCAACCGGTGGGAGTGACCAGTTGATGAGTCATTTTAGTCGATTCAGAAAGTCGCAGTACTCATCTTATCTAAACACTACTTCCTTTCTTTCACATTTCTTATTAGCACTACTTCTTTCTTGCTTCAAAAATCTTTTTCATTAACCTCTTTTTTTCCTAATTTGTTTTTTTTTTTTTTTCGTTCATCATATTTCTGAAAATGTGTTCCTTTAGAAAATGTTTTCTTGTAACACGTATTTCTTATGCACCTCCTTTCTTCCATATTTTTATTATCGCTACTTCTCGCCTCATATCCTATTTATCTAAATGTTTATTTATTATTTATAGTCATTTTGTGACGACCCTAACTTTTGATCATCATCCACGTTCATACTTAGCATTACTTAACCTCTATTACTTTCTAATTCTATTCTCATTCGTAAAATGTCGTAGCATTTTGTGTTTAACTATACATGAAATGTTGTAGCAGTCTACTAGCATTTTGTTACATTAATCATACATTGTGACTAGAGGTTGCTATGCATAACCTCATAGTTCTGTGATCTTTACTTGCATTACATAACCTAACCATATCTATAAATATGGTGTACTTAAAACACTTTGTAGCGTTTACCAATTGCGTGTAGATCCCATTACCCACTTGCCCACACTCCACTGTTGCATCCTCTCTGCATGCCCAGCAATAAGTTTCAGAGAACCGGTGCCTTACCCGAGCTTCCTACAACACGAACAAACGTAATGAGCTTTCGCTCAGCAACTAACAGTAGGCCATAGTAAAAGCATACAATAATGCATACCCATATATGCATTCATGTCATATATCCTAAAACATTATGTACTTCTAGAACGTATATCGCTTATGTTCTTCTTCTTTCATTACGTACTTTGTTCAGTTTTTGCCTCTTTTTAGTCGTTCACATTGTATTTTCACGTTCTAAATGACTTTCATATTGTGTTTCTCTCTTTTCTTTCTTCTTTATAGATACCGTACCCTTATATGGAACGATTTCTGTTTTTGTTTTATTGTCTTTTAAAACTTCTTATGGGCTCTGTCTGTTGTACCATAGCAGATAACCAGTGAGGAGTGGGGTCGCTAACCAATCCAACTCGATCACGGTTTCATTTCTTTCATAGTCTCATAATAATCTTTCCTTCAAGGGTCTGGTACAAACAGAATGTTTAGTCTCCTACCATTTATGAATTTTCTCATTGAAACGGTAACTTTAGTTAAAACTTATGATTTTGTGCATTTTGAGCAATTTATCATGATTTCTTTTTATACGTCATTTCTTGTCATCTTTTCTCAAAGATGACAGTAATTTCAATCTCATTTTGCATTTTAACGCATTTCCATCAATTTTCCATGAGATTGATTTTGACTTAATCTCATACTTTTTGTAGAGTAAAATTCTACTACGATTTACGGTCCATAAGTACATTTATAGCACCATACATCTTAAAACATTGATAACATCATACATCTTGAATCATTCATAGCATCATATATTATTCAAGAAACACCATTCTTATTCTAACATTCATTGAGCATGTAATATGCACAATTTTGTGCAACACAGAAGAATAAGTTCGTTCGTGTCATAGAAAAAAACAAACTACTAGTACTTACCATATGCACAATTTATGTGCAACATAGAAAAGTAAGCTTGTTCGTGATATAGACATAGAAAAAAAAAACTACTGTACTTACCTGCTTTCCAGTTATAGCATTATTCTCTACTCGCTCAGATCTTCTATCCTTTACTGCTAAGTTCTGTTAATAAACACCCATCCAGATGGTAGGATTAGCCTTTAGTATGCTATTTTATGTAGGATAGTCATAAAGGAAATTAAATCATTTCTTATAGAATGTATTTATCCCTTTTATTAAGGATCATAAAAATTATAATTTCTATTATAAGGACTAGTTAAATCCTCATAATTCTATATTCCATAATTGCCTTTACGAATTCGTGAATTCATAAATAACATATCCCATGGACATCATATGTTCTAAATTACTTATCATTAATCATACTATACTTGCCTCAATTCCGAGCTAAGTGGTTCCGGTAATACCCGCTTGTCGTGTTCCACTGCGTATCTCCTTGATATCCATTTTAGGAGAAATCATAAACGCTTTGCATGATCCACTAGCATCATTGAAGGGTTAGACATTCAATTCTAAACTTCAGTGAATTCATTCGATTCACCTTGATCCACGTGAAATCGGTACCATACCAGTTTTATCAAAATTGAATTTGGTCGAGCGGAGGTCACCATTGCGTTCAGCAGATCGAAATGAGTCGGGATATGGTCTTGGATCATCAAATGGAAGTCGATAGCCTGAGGAATGACACCTCACCGAAATATGGCGGCGGTGTACGGCGGCGTATAGCGGCGCATACTCCCGGAGAGTTTTTCCGTGGCGGACTTGGGTCCTACCCCCCACAAATCAACCTTTATGAGTCCATTGGTGTGGTCAATTTCATACCATTCGACCTGTAACAGTACATATCGGGACCGGTAACGTCGCTAAAATCCAGCGACTCAAATCTCACATTTCCGGTCATGAAATCCTAAAATTAGTTAAGGGGTTTTCTTACCCATGATCTCATGAGTGTTTCGACACCAAACTCACGATGATCTAACGGTCCGATCATCGAAACCAACCTACACCATCACGACGGCGGTGGCGAGCTCTATTTTCTGGCTAAATGGCGACGGTGATGACTAACTCTGGTCGGGATCGACTCGTCTATTAACTCTGAATGTAATAGTAGGGGTCGTGACACCCACTACATCCCGGAGGAAGAGAAACGACGATGGCGGTACGGCGATTCCGACCACCAAGGACAGCGGTGCTCCGGCCATAATTGAGCTATGAAAATGGGTGGGTTTTCTTCGTCACACTGCACTGAGTCCATTGGGACTGAAATCACCTCAATTGGAGGTCGGACGAAGGAAATATCGCGATCAAAAGTTTTGGTTGTTTTTAAAACTTTGGCCAGCGATTACGGCTTATTCCGACAGAGTTCGGGGTCGTGCGACCTGTCAAAATGCTCGGCTCGTCGAAAGCTTTCCATTGACACCAGTTGTGTCAAAAACGGAGGTCTAAATCTCAAAGTGAGATTTTGGCCATAGACGGTTTTATTTTTGAGAGAGAACGTTCGAGAGAAGAGAAAAACAAACGAGTGGAGGAGAGAGAAAGTGAAACTTTAGAACTTATCCTTAAAAGTTCTCTCCAAACATATATAATTTATTCTAACTGGAGATTATTTACTTCACTGACAAAAAATTTAATTTTTCGACGAGTTCTCTTTTATTATTTACTTACAGTCCAATCTTAATATAAGAATAATTCAATATTATTTTATATTCTTAATTGTATACTAAATTGGACTATTTCAAGTCTTAAAAATATTTTTAGACTCAATAGTTAAGACTTGACTCTTTGTATATTTTGTCTTCTCTCTCTCATAACCATATCTCGTAACTAATATCAAAGCTTAACATTATAAGCCCTGTACTTATATTTTCTTATGAATCTATCGACATAAGTATGAAAAATCCATAATTAATTCTACTTATTAATTATTGAATTTTCCCGGATATTACAATCTACCCACCTTATAAAATTTTCGTCCTCAAAAATTCAAATAAACTAGGGACATCTTACTCTGCTTTGTAACTTACTCCTGTGGGTTCTGGCACATACCTTTTGAACATCATTACGTGATTCTCATTGTGCCCATATGCTAATTTCTATGGTGACGCTAGCATGTATGCATCCTCACCAATTCTCTTTGAGATCTCGAAAGGTCTAATACATCTCAGGTTTAGTTTCCTCTCCTATTGAATTGTATTACACATTTCATTAGTATAACCTTCAGGAAGTCTAAGTCTCCCACTTAAACCTCTAAAAAGTCTACGAGTAAAATATCATGTTGAACTTTAACTTAGAGCTTTTCGCATCTTGTACGCTTTCTCTCAAAGCCTTGACATGAAATGATTGTCTCGGTTTCAATTATGGACCTGAGAACTTCATGCAACGTTACTATTTTAGACTATTTTCAATTCGGCGAGTCGTTCAATAAAACAACTGAACTTGATGAGCAAAAGTAAGCAGACTTGATCAGTAGATCGATGCTCACCCAATCACATTGTTGTTGTCGGATGATTTAAGCAATTCTACTACAAATTCCATCATGATTTGATCCCATTTCCATTTTGAAATATCGATCTTTTGTAATTCTCGTGTCAGATACTGATGCTCTACCTTTATGGAAAGTAAGAACTTTGATACAGCCCAGCAGCATCTTCTTTCGTATCTTAGCTTTTGTATCTATGTTGGATAATAATCTAGTTTGTGGGGACTAGCAAGCAGTTCATCATCTTATCACTTTATCCATGAAACTTTATTAATATGTTATCAGGACTAGCAATTATTGTAGTTCATAACATGCATATCTACTTGTTCTAAAACTTCTAAGAATTCATTCATGTTTTTCGAGCTTATCCTTTCACACATCTCTTACATATGTCTTGCTTGTGTATACACATATCATTATGCTCATATTATTCATTTTCATATCGTTCATACTCTCACATCATGCAATTGCAAAATATTTTTCTTTTGCTAGCAACTACTTCATATTATACTTATAAGTTATATTGTATTTATAATACATACAATAGACACAATTCATAACATTCATATACATATTCATCATACTTTATATCATAGAATTCAGCTTTCACATCATAGAACTGCTAATATTTTTAAAATTAGCAATTCTTGCATATCATAGACCATTACTGAATTCGAGACCTTTCTCGGCTACAACTAGTCACATAGTAAAAAGTTCTTCCGAACTATTCATACATAAGTCATACTTTTATATCTATCACTTTCTTGTTCAATCGTATGGTGTATCGCACCTCTAACCCCATAGTGATACGACGTCTATATAATCTTTTACGTCGTCTCTAGACTTGATATCGTTGTCCTCGTCATTGGTTCAAACCAGCAGGCCTTTATGTCGAGGTGCTCAACCCTATTTCGGATAAGCATCTCGATATCATCACCCTTGGTGGTAATCATTTAAAGAAGACTTGTTCTTTCGTTCTTCGTGTATCCTAGCTATGACTTTCTTCATTCTCGTGGCAAAGTGAGGGGCGTAATTCATTCACCAATATAATCAGCTTCTGGTGAAGATCTGCTCATATGTCGCTCTTTGATTGAGTGTTAGCAATCACGCAGAAAAAGACTTGCGGCTTCTTTTCTTTCCGTAGCGGAATTACCATGATCGTAGCTCTCTAATTGATAGAAAAAAATAAGGACGAAGGGTTAAAGGAGGAAAGTCCTTGCGTTAGCTCTCTTTCAAACCATTGAATGAAGCTTTATATATCCTCGTTTGGACTTGTATTCTAAGTCATCTTGAAGTGTCGATTCACACGATCACGAAATTTCTGATGTTGTTTTGCTCATCCGGAAATTTGACATATAATTCGGCTTCTCGTGATCTGATGCGTCAATGGCGACTAGACTCATCATTCGACTGTGAGAAGACGTTCAAGCCATATTGGCATCTCAATCGTCCGACTATGTCTATGTCATTACGTAAAACACATTACTTCTTAACTACCTTAATCTATTTAACATAAACTTAATTCAACTTACTTGGGCAGTGTAGAATCGGAAGCTCAGCAGAATGTGGGTGGGTGGCAAAAACTTTGCTCTGATACCAACTGTGATGACCCTAACTTTTGATCATCATCCTACGTTCATACTTAGCATTACTTAACCTCTACTACTTTCTAATTATATTCTCATTCGTAAAATGTCGTAGCATTTTGTTTTTAACTATACATGAAATGTTGTAGCATTCTACTAGCATTTTGTTACATTAATCGTACATTGTGACTAGAGGTTGCTATGCATAACCTCATAGTTCTGTGATCTTTACTTGCATTACATAGCCTAACTATATCTATAAATATGGTCTACTTAAAACACTTTGCAGCGTTTACCAATTGCGTGTAGATCCCATTACCAACTTGCCCACACTCCACTGCTGCATCCTCTCTACATGCCCAACAATAGGTTTTAGAGAACTGGTGCCTTACCCGAGCTTCCTACAACACGAACAAACGTAATGAGCTTTCGCTCAGCAAGTAACTGTAGGCCATAGTAAAAGCATACAATATTGCATACCCATATATGCATTCATGTCATATATCCTAAAACATTATGTACTTCTAGAACGTATATCGCTTCGGTTCTTCTTCTATCATTACGTACTTTATTCAGTTTTTGTCTCTTTTTAGTCGTTCACATTGTACTTTCACGTTCTAAACGACTTTCATATTGTGTTTCTCTCTTTTCTTTCTTCTTTATAGATACCGTACCCTTATATGGAACGATTTATGTCTTTGATTTCTTGTCTTTTAAAACTTCTTATGGGCTCTGTCCTGTTGTACCATAGCGTGCATAACCAGTGAGGAGTGGGGTTGCTAACCAATCCAACTCAGTCACGGTTTCATTTCTTTCACAGTCTCATAATAACCTTTCCTTCAAAGGCTGGTACAAACAGAACATTTAGTCTCTACCGTTTATCAATTTTCTCACTGAAACGGTAACTTTAGTTAAATCTTATGATTTTGTGCATTTTCAGCAATTTATTATGATTTCTTTTATCGTCATTTCTTGTCATCTTTTTCAAAGATGACAAGTAATTTCAATCTTATTTTTATGTTTTAACGCATTTCCATCAATTATCCATGAGATTGATTTTGACTTAACCTCATACTTTTCGTGAGAGTAAAATTCTACTACTATTTACAGTTCATAAGTACATTTATAACAACATATATCTTAAAACATTCATAACATCATACATCTTGAATCATTCATAGCATCATATATTATTCAAGAAACACCATTCTTATTCTAACATTCATTAGGCGTGTAATATGCACAATTTTGTGCAACACAGAAGAATAATGGATTCACTGAAGTTTAGAATTGAATGTCTAACACTTCAATGATGCTAGTGGATCATGTAAAGCGTTTACGATTTCTCCTAAAACGGATATCAAGGAGATACGCAGTGGAGCACGACAAGCGGGTATTACCGGAACCGCTTAGCTCGGAATTGAGGCAAGTACAGTATGATTAATGATAAGTAATTTAGAACATATGATGTCTATGGGATATGTTATTTATGAATTCACGAATTCGTAAAGGCAATTATGGAATATAGAATTATGAGGATTTAACTAGTCCTTATAATAGAAATTATAATTTTTATGATCCTTAATAAAAAGGATAAATACATTCTATAAGAAAGGATTTAATTTCCTTTATGACTATCCTACATAAAATAGCATACTAAAGGCTAATCCTACCATCTGGATGGGTGTTTATGTACAGAACTTAGCAGTAAAGGATAGAAGATCTGAGCGAGTAGAGAATTATGCTATAACCGGAAAGCAGTAACACAGTAGTTTTTTTTTTATGTGTCTATATCACGAACAAGCTTACTTTTCTATGTTGCACATAAATTGCGCATATGGTAGGTACCAGTAGTTTGTTTTTGTCTATGACACGAACGAACTTATTCTTCTGTGTTGCACAAAATTGTGCATATTACACGCTCAATGAATGTTAGAATAAGAATGGTGTTTCTTGAATAATATATGATGCTATGAATGATTCAAGATGTATGATGTTATGAATGTTTTAAGATGTATGGTGCTATAAATGTACTTATGGGCCATAAATAGTAGTAGAATTTTACTCTACGAAAAGTATGAGGTTAAGTCAAAATCAATCTCATGGAAAATTGATGGAAATGCGTTAAAACGCAAAATAAGATTGAAATTACTGTCTTGCTGAGAAAAGATGACAGTAAAATGATGTATAAAGAAATCATGATAAATTGCTGAAAATGCACAAAATCATAAGATTTAACTAAAGTTACCGTTTCAATGAGAAAATTGATAAACGGTAAGAGACTAAACGTTCTGTTTGTACCAGCCTTCGAAGGAAAGGTTATTATGAGACTATGAAAGAAATGAAACCGTGGATCGAGTTGGAATGGTTAGCTACCCCACTCTTCACTGGTTATGCGCGCTATGGTACAACAGGACAGAGCCCATAAGAAGTTTTAAAAGACAAGAAAACAAAGACATAAATCGTTCCATATAAGGGTACGGTATCTATAAAGAAGAAAGAAAAGAGAGAAACACAATATGAAAGTCGTTTAGAACGTGAAAGTACAATGTGAACGACTAAAAAGAGACGAAAACTGAACAAAGTACGTAATGAAAGAAGAAGAACATAAGCGATATACGTTCTAGAAGTACATAATGTTTTAGGATATATGACATGAATGCATATATGGGTATGCATTATTGTATGCTTTTACTATGGCTCATTGTTACTTGTCGAGCGAAAAGCTCATTATGTTTGTTCGTGTTGTAGGAAGCTCGGGTAAGGCACCAGTTCTCTAAAACTTATTGTTGGGCATGCAGAGAGGATGCATCAGTGGAGTGTGGGCAAGTGGGTAATGGGATCTACACGCAATTGGTAAATGCTACAAAGTGTTTTAAGTAGACCATATTTATAGATATGGTTAGGTTATGTAATGCAAGTAAAGATCACAGAACTATGAGGTTATGCATAGCAACCTCTAGTCACAATTTACGATTAATATAACAAAATGCTAGTAGAATGCTACAGCATTTCATGTATAGTTAAAAAAAAATGCTACGACATTTTACGAATGAGAATATCCTTAGAAAGTAGTAGAGGTTAAGTAATACTAAGTATGAACGTAGGATGATGATCAAAAGTTAGGGTCGTCACCGTTGGTATCGAGAGAAAAGTTTTTGCCACCCACCCACATTCTCGCCTTTGAGCATCCGATTCTATCTTGCCCAAGTATGTTGAATTAAGTTTATGTTAAATAGATTAAGGTAGTTAAGAAATGTGTGTTTTACGAACGGCATAGACATAGTCGGATGATTGACATGCCAATATGGCTTGAACATCTTCTCACAGTCGAATGATGAGTCTTGTCGCCATTGACGCATCAGATCACGAGAACCCGAATTAGATGTCAAATTTCCGGATGAGCAAAACAACATCAGAAATTTCGTGATCGTGTGAATCGACACTTCAAGATGAATGATGCTTAGAATACAAGTCCAAATGAGGATATATAAAGCTTCATTCCATGGTTTGAGAGAGAGCTAATGCAAGGACTTTCCTCCTTTAACCCTTCGTCCTTATTTTTTTCTATCAATTAGAGAGCTACGATCATGGTAATTCCGCTACGGAAAGAAAAGAAGCCGCAAGTCTTTTTCTGCGTGATTGCTAACACTCAATCAAAGAGCGGCATATGAACAGATCTTCACCAGAAGCTGATTATATTGGTGAATGAATTACGCCCCTCACTTTGCCACGAGAATGAAGAAAGTCATAGGTAGGATACACGAAGAACGAAAGAACAAGTCTTCTTTAAATGATTACCACCAAGGGTGATGATATCGAGATGCTTATCCGAAATAGGGTTGAGCACCTTGACATAAAGGCCTGCTGGTTTGAACCAATGACGAGGACAACGATATCAAGTCTAGAGACGACGTAAAAGATTATATATACGTCGTATCACTATGGGGTTAGAGGTGCGATACACCATACGATTGAACAAGAAAGTGATAGATATAAAATTATGACTTATGTATGAATAGTTCGGAAGAACTTTTTACTATGTGACTAGTTGTAGCCGAGAAAGGTCTCGAATTCAGTAATGGTCTATGATATGCAAGAATTGCTAATTTTAAAAATATTAGCAGTTCTATGATGTGAATTTGAATTCTATGATATAAAGTACGATGAATATGTATATGAATGTTATGAATTGTGTATATTGTATGTATTATAAATACAATATAACTTATAAGTATAATTTGAAGTAGTTGCTAGGAAAAGAAAAATATTTTGCAATTGCATGATGTGAGAGTATGAACGATATGAAAATGAATAATATGAACATAATGATATGTGTATACACAAGCAAGACATATGTAAGAGATGTGTGAAAGGATAAGCTCGAAAAACATGAATGAATTTTTAGAAGTTTTAGAACAAGTAGATATGCATGTTATGGACTACAATAATTG
The DNA here is from genome assembly GCA_012066045.3 of Morus alba. Classification (NCBI taxonomy): domain Eukaryota; kingdom Viridiplantae; phylum Streptophyta; class Magnoliopsida; order Rosales; family Moraceae; genus Morus; species Morus alba. The sequence continues at coordinate 54,013,269 of CP050224.2, forward strand.
CTAGTCCTGATAACATATTAATAAAGTTTCATGGATAAAGAGATAAGATGATGAACTGCTAGCTAATCCCCACAAACTAGATTATTATCCAACATAGATACATAAGCTAAGATACGAAAGAAGATGCTGCTGAGCTGTATCAAAGTCCTTACTTTCCATAAAGGTAGAGCATCAGTATCTGACACGAGAATTACAAAAGATCGATATTTCAAAATGGAAATGGGATCAAATCATGATGGAATGTGTAGTAGAATTGCTTAAATCATCCGACAACAACAATGTGATTGAGTGATCATCGATCGACTGATCAAGTCCACTTACTTTTGCTCATCAAGTTCAGTTGTTTTATTGAACGACTAGCCGAATTGAAAAAATTCTAAAATAGTAACGTTGCATGGAGTTCTCGAGTCCATTATTGAAACCGAGACAAGCGTTTCATGTTAAGGCTTTGAGAGAAAGCGTACAAGATGCAAAAAGCTTTAAGTTAAAGATCATCATGACATTTCACTCACAGACTTTTTGAGGTTTAAGTGGGAGACTTAGACTTCCTGAAGGTTATACTAATGAAAGGTGTAATACAATTCAATAGGAGAGGAAACTCAACCTGAGATGTATTAGACCTTTTGAGATCTCAAAGAGAATTGGTGATGATGCATACATGCTAGCGTCACCATAGAAATTAGCATATGTGCGCAATGAGATTCACGTAATGATGTTCAAAAGGTATGTGCCAGAACCCACAGGACTAAGTTACGAAGCAGAGTAAGATGTCCCTAGTTTATTCGAATTTTCAAGGACGAAAATTTTATAAGGTGGGTAGATTGTAATATCCGGAAAAATTCAATAATTAATAAGTAGAATTAATTATGGATTTTTCATACTTACGTCGATAGATTCATAAGAAAATATAAGTACAAGGCTTATAATGTTAAGCTTTGATATTAGTTACGAGATATGGTTATGAGAGAGAGAAGACAAAATATAAAAAGAGTCAAGTTTTAAGTATTGAGTCTAAAAATAGTTTTAAGACTTGAAATAGTCCAATTTAGTATACAATTAAGAATATAAAATAATATTGAATTATTCTTATATTAAGATTGGACTGTAAGTAAATAATAAAAGAGAACTCGTCGGAAAATTAAATTTTTTGTCGGTGAAGTAAATAATCTCCAGTTAGAATAAATTATATATGTTTGGAGAGAACTTTTAAGGATAAGTTCTAAAGTTTCACTTTCTCTCTCCTCTCACGCGTTTGTTTCTCTCTTCTCCCGAACGTTCTCTCTCAAAAATGAAACCGTCTATGGCCAAAATCTCACTTTGAGATTTAGACCTCCGTTTTTGACACAGGTGGTGTCAATGGAAAGCTTTCGACGAGCATATAATGATACATGTCTTGCAGTATAAGACACATGGCATATAATGATTAGAGAAGAAAACCGAGCTCTAGTTTAATAAAAGCACCAGATCCGGTCGGACGCGCTGTGACGCCCTATGAGTAGCTGAAGCAGCAGACGCGCTGAATAGGTGGGGCCCGCTCTTTGGCTCCAAGCATTTCGTGTCGGGTGTGGATACACGCGCGCATGAGCACCGTTTATTGTAATGACTGAGAAAATCCCAGACTTTAAATAATACAATTTATTTATTTAAGCCAAGGATTTTCCTAGAAAATATTATGTGATTTGAAGGATTTATGGAGTCAATATACGTATTCCTAAATTCGTAAATGATTTCACGTTAAGTTCATGTTTTCGATCAAGTAAATTCGATCGATAAATTATTGTTGTACTTTAAGGCGGAATAATTTTCAGTACAAGTATAGTTTGAGAATCTTAATTTCAAGAATCTTCAAACACAACATGATGTTAGCAGCGTAAAAAAAACGCACTGACATTTTTAAAGAAGAGAAAATTCTTAATTGCCAGATAGCTAGGTTAAAGTCACAAGATAAATACCCATAGTAGAAGGGTACAATGTGAGCTCAGGATTTGACACCGCCGTAAAACAAGCGTCATTCCGGGATTTAATGCAGAAAAGTTAAATTTAAAATTTATTAGGTCTAGAATTAATTTCAAGACTTGAAACAGTTTAAGATATTACGCGAGTAAGAATTTAACGTGATATCATATTAGACGAGGATTTAACAGTTGAACTGTAAATAAAAAGAGAAAAAAAAAAAAAGAGAACCGTCGAAACAAGAATTTCTGTCGCCTAAGTACCTTTTTGGTCGGTATGATTTTTACACGATTCAAAGGTAACTTAAGAGAGTGGACTAGAGTACAAGGGGTAGGTGAGATTTTTCTCCCTCTCCTTTCCCACATGGCCGGCCAACCATAGCAAATGTAGAGCCAAAATTTAATTAGTGGAGTGTGTAAGTGAATAACATGGTAAGGTGAGATGAGATGATGTCATTTGATGATTGGAGGAGAAGAGTAATCATGAAACATTTTCTCTCTCTCTCTTTCTTCCTTTGGCTTGCCGTGTATGTATAGGAAGTTTTAGACAAAAATTTGTTTGACAAGTTGAGTGTACTACAAGACTTGATGATGATAGATCAAATCAACTATTTCCCATATAAGCTTACATCACCTCTTAAAACTCCAACCGGCCATGCTTGAAGAGAATTGTCCATATTAAGTGATTGTTCTATTTTCTCTCTTTCTCTATACACAACCGGCCACACCTCTCTCTTGTAACCTCTCTAAATTTTTCACTTATCCTCCCAAATACAAAGCATTAGTCTTTGCTCTCAACAAGAAGAAAGGAATCAAGGTGTTCTAGAGATGTCTAGCTAAGGATTTTCTTGAAGGGTAAAACTCTAAAACCTTTTCTTTCTTGTTTTCTAGCAAAGCTTGAGATCTAAAAGTATTTCTCAAATTTTTTTCCGCTCCTCTAGTTCCAAGCCATTATCCAACCTTAGAGGAGGAAGAATGTGAATAAGAAGCTAAGAGAAATCAAGTATATTGGCCGTCAAGGGTAAACCCTTAATCTCTCATTTTCTAGTAAAGTTTAAGTTTAAGAATCCATTAATGTAATTTGTGGCTCTTGAGGAAATAAGTTTGTAATAAGGGTGTGTGAGTTTTATGTTGGTTTTGTGAGTTATGAGTTTAGTTTGATGTGGTATGTTTATGCTTGATCTAAGTTGCTTATTTTCGGATTAGAGGAAAAAAATTTCCGGTGACTTTAACAGCGAAAATGAGGACCATAAAGCAAGATTTTTAAATATTTTAAAGCTTGAACTTATAGCCCTGGATGTTTTGAACATTTTTGGCTACTATGACAAAACCAAATTTTAACTCTAAAACCAAGTTTGAAGCCATTTGGCAAAAACGGACAAGCTGTCCAACACAGTTCAAAAAAAAAAAACTGGCAGCCACGAGTTCAGTCAAACGGGACCCTTAGAGACTGAATCTCGGTTTTCATAAGAACAACTATTTTAGATTTCGACAAGACGAAGAACTTTTGTGAAAAACATATTTTTAAAATCCGACTCTAAGATATAGTAAAATGCAGATTTATGAAATTACACAGTTTTTGATTAAAACAGTTTCAAGAAAAACAGCAGCTACGGTTTTCAGCCAAACGTGGCCTTTAGAGGCCGAATTTGAACTTTCACAAAAAACAAAAATGTTATATCTCGATGAGACGAGGAAGTTTTGTGAAGAACAAAATTTTGAAATCTGACTCTAAGATATAGTAAAACGTAGATTTCAGAAACTGCACAGTTTTAACGAAACAAAACTAACCAGTGTTGGTTTTAACAAAAAGTGATCAAAGAACCCGATATGTGATTTTAGTAAATTATTTTGGTTTTAAACCTCACTTTAACAGAAGTATTCATAAAGAAAATTTTCAAGAAAAATGCTTTCTTTAAAGAACATAGTGGGTTATCGAGCAAATCATCCCAACGGGCACCTACGAGCCCAACACGATAGGTCCTTAGGATTTCGAGGATTTGATGTGCGTCCAACGCCCACATTAATTTAAGAGACTCTGTTTGAGTTTAAATTTTTAGGCCTAAGAGTTAGAATGCCGTTAATAAGTTTCTAGGCCGAATTGGGACTTAATATCATAATAAGTCCAATGAGGAATTTTATGGAGAATAAGTTATTAGATTGGGTAAATGATTTTCAATCTAGACATAAGTATGTTAAGGGCAATTAAGGAAAATAAAATTTTAAGGATCTAATAAATTGATCCTTATAGTAAATTATCCTTCAGAAAATGAAAGGAATACATGCCTTAAAAAAAGGGGGTTAGATTCCTTCATAAGTTGCTAAAATAGAATAGCAAACGACAGTTAATCTCACACTCTCAATGGGTGTTCATTTTCAGAAATAAGCAAGTAAGAGAATAGACTGTTTGGCAAAAAGTGGATTCTAGCTCTGTGAATCAGGTAAGTAGGAATCTCGCCTACAGCATGAATAGATTTTAAAGAAAAAATTTACACATGTTATATATATACATGTTCATGTGTCGTACCAGCCTCCGACCTAAGGGAGGTAATTCCAGCTCCACAAGGGAGAAAAGAAAAAAAAAAGAATGTCCTTCGACTTAAGGGAGGCATTCAAGTTATAATCACGGTGTCGCGGGGGACCTTGCAAACCCTCACGTCCCGATGATTGCGCGCAAGTGGTACGCGAGCACTCGGGCCCATCAGTAAGAAAGATAAGATAAGATCATAAGACTATGATAAGACATCATAATTAAGCATAATCAGCTCATGCATATTTATTCATGTGTACTTACAGTTATTTTGTGAGATATAGTTCCTACTTGCTGAGCGAAAGCTCAATCATATATGATCATGCTGTAGGTAAGAAACCTATCAGCAATTCGTGAAGGGCAATGGTGAGCGGAGGACGAATGGTGGAGATGAGAATGGATACCGCTCACGCAGTTATTTTTCGCAGTAAGTGTAAGAAAAATCATGTATATGTCTATATGATTCAAAGGTTTTAAGTATGTATGTTTAAAAAGTATACATACATATGTATGTTAAGAAACCAAGGTTGTAGCTAACAACCTTAGTTTTGAGTATTTAAGTTTTAGAACGTTGCAACAGTACATGCGACAAATAAATGAATTTTTAAACATGACGATTTAAATGATTAATTTTAAAAGGATTTTAAGATGTACTTTAACTTAAGATTTCTCACGAAATCTCTTTTAAAGTCAAATGAGATGGCCAATTGAAATGACTAGTTTTAGAAAAGCTTTTAAAGAGTATTTGAAACAAAAGTTCAAATGCTATTCCGTTTGAAGGATATTTCTAAAAGGTTTTATCTTAACTAAAATTAAGAAAAGCTTTAAGAAATTTAGTGATTCACTTATTTGAAATTATTGTTACAAATTATGACAGTATTCCTTCTTATGTTTAAAAAAGAAAATGTTCCGCAAATTTTAAGAAATTCCAGTAAGTACAAGTTAAAAAGTAAGTTACGAGTGGCGAACTCAAAGGAGGGTCGTCACATTTATAGTGCTTGATCAACGGACTGAAATTAATTCCGAAATTAAAACTAAAATTAATAAAAATAATATATTATAACCGAATTTTTAGCGTTTGAAATACCAAATGTGGTCCAAATTTAACCCTTTTTATACCGTTTGGCTCTAAATTTCAAACACTACTTAGCTAAAAATAAAACACATAAAATTAAAGAAAAACACATTAAAATAAATAAAAAACAGACCAAATTGAATAAAAATAAAATAAAACACTGTAATTTAAAATTTAAATAAAAACATGTACAAATAAATTAATACTTATAAAAAGTCTAAATTTAAGGGATTTAATTATGCATAAAATAATGATTATCCAAAGACAGATCTAAATTCTCTCTCTTCTCTTCTCTTCTCTTCTTGGTTGACTCCTTCACCTTCCTTTCTGTTTCCCTCAATCCTGCATCGGTCAATCTTGTGTACAACTCTAGCTTTGAAGATCATAGAAATGGTAAAGCTTTATTAGTTCATAGTTCATGTTGGAACGGATATGTATATATTCTTTGTGAATTTCCATTTATCATACAATTTTCATCTTTTATTAGCTTTCTAATTTCTATGATCTGTTATTACTTATCTAACATGTGTATATACAATATGTAAATCTGATCAGAATCAAATAGAATGACTGAGAGTTGCGAAATCTGATCAGAATCAACTCGTATATATATTTTCGTCAAATTTCTTATAATGAAAATTTTGCCTTCTTATGTGCTGGTCAACGATATATGCCAACAACTGGGAATGAGTTCAGGAGATGTTTGCACTGCGACAAACACTCTATAAAAGATGAAGATTGGTGTTAAACACTCTATCGCATGTCTTTTCCCGCTTTTCCCTCTTTTTCTCTCTCTTTTTTGTTCTTTTTTTTTTCTCCTTTTCTTTTTCATAAATGCCGTAGAACTGACTAATTCTATTTTTGATTTTTCAGGTTTCAAGCATGTAAAAAATCAAGAGAAGAAAGAACTGGAATCTGAGTAACAAACCAGAGTGTTAAAGGTAAATATATATTAGACCATTTCTGATGCATATGCTAATATTAATTATATGTTAGACACCAAAAAAATGTGATAATAATATATTTGTTATGTTATTTTTATTTGGATGATTGGTTCAAATCACTATATTTTAGGTTCAAACAATACTCTCACTCTCAATAAACTTGAATTTAAAAAGTTCTGCTACAATCTAAAGTTATTTGGTACACGGATTTGGACCAAACAGTTCAAACCTTTTCACAACATTGATTTCTCTCATAAAAATCTAAAGTTTGATTTAAACTTTCTGGTTTGAACCTGTGAACTAAATTAAATAAAACACTATAATAAAAAACAGACCAAATTGAATAAAACTAAAATAAAACACTATAATTTAAAATTTAAATAAAAACATGTACAAATAAATTAATACTTATAAAAAGTCTAAATTTAAGGGATTTAATTATGCATAAAATAATGATTATCCAGAGACAGATCTAAATTCTCTCTTCTCTTCTCTTCTCTTCTCTTCTTGGTTGACTCCTTCACCTTCCTGTCTGTTTCCCTCAATCCTGCATCGGTCAATCTTGTGTACAACTCTAGCTTTGAAGATCATAGAAATGGTAAAGCTTTATTAGTTCATAATTCATTTTGGAACTCTGTATACATACGCATATATATATATATATATATATATTCTTTGTGAATTTCAATTTAGCATACAATTTTTGTCTTTTATTAGCTTTTCAATTTCTATGGAGTGTTTGTCGCAAAGCAAGTTTGAACTGGTCCTAACAGAACCATACGGCTATACGTGGATTATGGATTATAAAGAGACAAGTTTGAACTGGTTTTAATTTTTGTTTTAAGAATCTTGGGGTGGGCTTATTACTGTGCAAATGGTTAGAAAATTTGCCATTAACACATCAACTATAGCGTCACATTGGAGATAATCTTATTTTTAATTAATGTCCATTAATTATTATCTTTTGTTTTGTAAAAACAAAAAAAAAAATCATATCTACCTGAAGGGAAAGGAAAAAACCACAAGAAAAAGAAAGCTTTGAAATAAAAGAATTAAACCTCAACCAAGCTCAACCAAGAATTAAAGCTTTGAAAGTGCGTATAAGTGCACCATTTTCCTATCAACAATTGGAAGAGTACATGGAAGAAATTAAATGTACATTACATTGCATTGGATATCTAAAAGACAGTGTACAGCTCATACTTGCATTGCAGACTATCAAAAAGTCACACAGAGAGAAGTGAGGCAAATTCCACTATTGATGGCGGAGACAGCGGTTTGCTCTCTTATAGACAAGCTAATTCCACTATTGGCTGAAGAAGTGAACCTGTTGAGAGGTGTTCATGGAGAAGTTTCAGAAATCAAGAGGGAACTTGTGTTTATTCGGGCTTTTCTCAAGGATGCTGATCAGAAGGCAGAAGGCGAAGGTGACAATGGCGATGGCGTTAAAGCATGGGTTGAAGAGCTAAGAGAAGTTGCATTCAAAATAGAAGACGTTATTGATGTGTATATATATCACATGACGATAAATCGTCCTGATCCTCATGGATTCATTGCTTTCCTCAGTAAAATTGGTTGCTTTGTCATAAAACTAAAACCGCAGCATCACATTGCGACACAAATACGAGAGATCAAAGGAACCGTTCGAGGTATTAAGGACAGAAGTACAAGGTATGGCTTTGATTCTCTACAACAAACACCCATGAGTGATGCGCCTCAACGATGGAATGACCCTCGGGGGGAGCCTATTTCCTTAGAGAAGCTGACGTTGTGGGTATTGAATCTCCTAGAAATAAATTGATTGAAATTTTGAAAACACATTCTCCAGAAGAACGCATTGTGATTTCAATAGTTGGGCTAGGGGTTCGGGAAAAACTACTCTCGCCAAACAAGTTTACAATTATGTAAAAAGAGACTTTGATTGTCATGCTTGGATTGCAGTTTCAGAACGATACAGTGCAAAGGAGCTACTAAGAAACCTAATAACGAAAGTTTACGAAGCAACTGACGCATCCGCTCCGGCAACTGTTGATACATTGGATGAGCAATCACTAACAGAGCAATTGATAAAGTACTTGCAGAACAAAAAATATTTTGTTGTTTTCGACGATGTCTGGAATAAAGAATTTTGGGGAGATGTAAATTTTGCTTTACCAGAAAATGGTGGAAGGATAGTGATTACAACAAGGAAGACTGAGGTTGCTGATTTTTGCAAAAGATCAATATCTTCATTCCATGACCATAAGATGGAACCTTTGCCTCCTGACAATGCCATGGAACTATTTTGCAAGAGGGCTTTTCTATCGGAACCTGGACGGTGTTGTCCGGCCAACTTAGAATATTGGTCTCGCAAGATTGTTGCCAGTTGCCAAGGGTTACCCCTTGCAATTGTAGCCATTGCTGGTCTTCTGTCAACTAAAAACAAGGGTCGTTATGAATGGCAAAAGTTTTTGAAACCCTCAGTTCAGAGTTGGTTAATCATTCTGATCTCAAAAGCACAACAAGAATACTGTCACTCAGTTATACTGATTTACCTTACTACCTCAAATGTTGCATATTGTACTTTGGAATTTTTCCAAAGGGCTATTCTGTTAGATGTGGTAGATTAATTCGCCAGTGGACAGCGGAGGGTTTTGTGAGACCTCAAAAGAACAAGACCTTGGAGGTTGTTGCAAAAGAATACTTATCTGAGCTAGTAGATAAAGGTTTAGTTGAAATATCAGTGGTAGACGATGAAGGAAAAGCAAAGTGTTGTCGTGTTCATGATCTTCTTCATGTTGTCATCTCACAAAAGATGGAAGAATCAAGATTTTGCCAAGTTTTATCAGATGAGTCACCAACTTTTGAAGGAGTTGTTCGTCGTCTATTAATAATCTGTAGCTCAGACAATAATTTGCAAACGGCTGAAATTTCCCGGGTTCGTTGTCTTTTTATGTTCAATGGGGATAATGAGATGCTCAATTCTACTGTTAATGCACTTGCCTCAAGTGTCAAGCTCCTAAAAGTACTTGATTTTGAAGACGCTCCTTGTTTAGATCATCTCCCTGAAGATATTGGAGACTTGTTTCACTTGAGATATTTAAGTGTGCGTGGTACAAAAGTGAAGCTGCTCCCAAATTCCATAGGAAAACTGGTAAACTTGGAGACTTTGGATCTAAAGCGATCATTGGTTTATGAAATTCCTGCAAGTATTAATCGGCTTAGTAAGTTACGTCATCTTTTTGGCTGGAGTTATGTCAACAAAACTGAACTCTTTTCTTTCGGCAGAACAAGAGGAATAAAAATACAGAGAATCGAGTGCTTCAAACACTTGCAGAAGTTATACAACATTGAGGCCAATATTGACGGTGCTTGTATTATAGAAGAGCTTGGAGCTTTGACGCAGTTAAGAACATTGGGCATCTTTAAAGTGAGAAGTCGAGATGGAAAAAGTCTATGTAGTTGCATTGAGAAAATGAAATACCTCGAATCCCTTTCAGTGAGATCGATAAGTGAAGATGAAAGACTTGATTTAGATTCCATTTCACATCCCCCCGAATTTCTTCGCCGTCTCTATTTACGGGGTCCTTTAATGACATTGCCGAGGTGGATCATGAAACTTCAAAATCTTGCCAATATTTCAATTGGTTTTTCGAAATTGGGTGATGATCCATTGAAAGTCCTTGGTAATTTGCACGAGCTAGTGGAGCTTCAGATCGGTGTTGATGCATTTGTTGGTGAACAACTACACTTTGAAGAAGGTGTCTTCCCAAAACTTAAGGTGCTCCAACTTCCGAACTTGAAATGGCTGAGTTCATTGATAATAGAGGAAGGAGCTATGCGCGACCTGGAAAAGCTTTACTTGGGGCCTTCGCCACAAATGAAGGAGGTGCCAACTGGCATAAAACATTTAAAAAATCTTAAATTGCTATTCTTCGTGCACATGGCAGATGAATTCGTGGCAAGTGTGAATCCAAATGGAGGACACAGTTATCATATCGTTCAGCATGTGGTACCCTTTGTCTTTTTCCGTTCTGCTGATCACCAATTCTACCGTCTTCACGATTCTGGTCTTCAACAATTGTGAGGTAAAATATTTTCGTTTTAAATTAAGGTTCAGATAGAAAATTAATTAGTTTTACTTTTCTCTTACATTTTCATGTGTTCATCACCTCTGAATTTTCGTTTTAAATTTCGTTTTGAACTTTTGAATAATTAAAATATATTGTTATACTCTCATATTATAAGAAAAGTTATGATTGTACCTTCACTTATTGTAATTAAAATATATAAATAATTTTAATTGTTTTTTCATAGTTTCCTTGCTTAAAAAAAAATAATAATAAATTCTGTCGCAAAGGAATATGATGGAGTTGAATATAATTATAACTTGTCTTCCCATGCAGAGCCAAGAAAGATCGCAAAATGAGGAGAGTCCATGGACAGTAAGGAGCATGAGTAAGCTTATTAACTTCCTTCTAATTAATTGATTACAGAGTATTATCTAAATTTTACATTACTTCTTAATTTTGAGTGATTCATTTTATGTTTATCATTGACATCTTCCATTGTTAGGCCTTTTCTGTCAATTGCACATGGGATTTTCTCAAGTCAGAGCACCGGAGTACTTTTGTTTAGTTGTAATACTCGCCCAAATAAAATTATTACATAAGCAGTGACTTATGGACTTATGATCACAATAAGACTTTGTAATTATTTCACTAATAAGACTACTGTTAGTTTCTTGTTATGTATTGAAAAACTAGTTAAATATTGTTAAGATGATAAGCCACTCAAACACTGGAGTGGTGAGACGTATAATCATATTTTCTTTTAGATTTATTTTTAGTTTGTGCTCAACATATTTATAAGTTTTTTCACATTATATTTGATAGTTTAAAATCTCTTACTAGTGAATTATAGTTTAAAATATCGAATTTACTTCATATTTTATACGATGAGCAACCTTAAGGTTCACTGAGCAGAATCATTTGGATTCGAGCGTTTTGAATGTAGGTATCAAACAACCCATTACAGTCTCTAATCACCATCACTGAACTGTTTTGAGAAACCGCAACTGCAACTGCAAGCTCTACAGCTTACAACGATCACTCCCACCCCTGATCTTGTGTCCAAGAAGCTCTACAGCATCAAAAAAGATCTGGGCCATTCTCGTATCCAAGGAAAAAAAATTGCTAGATTTTTAAAAGGTAGAATAGATGTTACAAATTGAAGTTTGAGGGACATTTTATGACTCATCTTATAGTTTAAAAGGAACCTGTAGCCTAATTCTAACTCTAAATAAGAAGGGCTAGAGTCAGGGTTGAGCCTGAGTTGAGAGTCTCTCCTCAAGCCTAGCCCCATACTGTAGAGGCTCGTGCTTGGCACGGCCCAGGCCCGTCATGGGCCAGGGCTCTGAAGGTGGGCTGGAGCTTTTAAGACCTCTTTTCATGACCAAATAAAGCTCAATTGATCAATAAATAATAAAAAGCAGTACCTAATCCAAATATGTATACGTTACTATCCATATAATAGGAACATCAAAAACGAATATTAAGAAGCTCAATTGAAAGATCATACAATGAGGGGAGTCCATGGACAGTAAGGAGCTTGAGTAAGCTTATTAACTGCCTTCTGGCACCGGTGTACTTTTGTTTGTTTGTTGTAAGGTTATGGATTATGTATTTATTTCACTAGTAAGACTACTGTTAGTTTCTAGTTATGTATTGAAAAACTAGTTAACTATTAGGATGGTGAGACGTGTGATCATATTTTCTTTTAGATTTATTTTTATTTTGTGCTCAACATATTTAATACTTTTTTCACATTATATTTGATAGTTTAAAATCTCTTATCAGTGAATTATAATTTAAACTATCAAATTTTCTTCATGTTTTATACGAAAAATTGTTCATTTCACCACTTAGAATTTATGGATATATACAATAGATTTTACATTTCCACACTACTATTAAAAGTAAAAATGTCATAATTCCAGTAAAACTATTGCCCTATCCAAGTTTAGTTACCCTTAACTACTACTACTTCTCCACGAAGTGCCATAACATTTTTTTTAAAAAGGACTATTACTATTTTCCCTTTTTTTTATTTTTTTTTTGATAATTTCCATTTTCCTTTTTTATTTCATGAGTTTACTTTCACATGGCTTACAATGGTCACATGGCTTACAACAATACCCATTAATAAATAAATATTGAACTAATCATTAAAATTATACTTATATATCAATATAATATATATATATATATATATATATATCATGTACATCATCCAAGGCGCAATGGCTATAAAATGTCTATTATTTCCGCTAAGAGAGATCCATATTACAGAGGAAATTGTATTATAAATATATATATATATATATATATATGTGAATGAGTATAAATTGAATTTACTAGGCTACCATTTTCAATATCTATCTTGAAGTTTATATATATATATATATATATATATATATATTGCTTAGTACTTAATAGATGTCCCCGATTATATCAACATTGATGGAATGCTGTCTTAATCACTTTCAAATCCCCTGACCAGTTTATGAATTAACAATCCTGAAAAGAGTAATTCTATGCAAAAAATCACAATTCAAATGCAATAATATGTTGTAAGCCATGTGACCATTGTAGAGTGTGAAATCTACAATTAAATTTGTTTGAGGTTAATAGCTAAATTCAAATGGTTAGAGCGTTAGTACCCTGATCGCAGAAAAAATAAACAGACAAGAAAAATAAAGAGAGGGAGACACATAAATTTATAGTGATTTTCTTGATAATCCAGGGTACGTCCTGTGACGACCCTCCTATGAGGCCGCCACCGTAACTTAGTTTTCAACTTGTACTTACTGACATTTCTTAAAATTGGCGGAACATTTTTTTTTTAAACATAAGAAGGAATACTTTCATAATTCGTAACAATAATTTCAAAAGAATAAATCCCTAAATTTCTTAAAGCTTTTCTTAATTTCAATTAAGATAAAACCTTTTAGAAATATTTTTCAAATGGAGCTGTGTTTGAACTCTTGTTTCAAATACTCTTTAAAAGCCTTTCTAAAACTAGCCAATTCAATTGGGCCATTTGATTTGACTTTAAAACGGATTTCGTGAGAAATCTTAAGTTCAAGTACATCTTAAAGTCCTTTTTAAATCAATCATTTAAATCGTCATGTTTAAAACTCGTTTATTTGTTGCATGCACTGTTACAACATTCTAAAACTTGAATACTCAAAACTAGGGTTGTTAGCTACAACCTCGATTTTCTTAACATACATATGTACATATATATTTTTAAACATACATGCTTGAAACCTTTGAATCATATAGACATATACATGATTTTTCTGAAACTTACTGCGGAAGATAACTGCGTGAGCGGTATCATTTTCCATCTCCACCATTCGTCCGCCGCTCGCCATTGCCCTTCAAGAATTGCTAATAGGTTTCTTACCTACACCATGAACATATCTGATTGAGCTTTCACTCAGCAAGTAGAAACTATCTCTCGCAAAATAACTGTAAGTTCACATGAATAAATATGCATGAGCTGATTATGCTTAATTATGATATCTTATCATAGTCTTATTATCTTATCTTATCTTTCTTACTGATGGGCCCGAGTGCTCACGTACCACTTGTGCGCAATCATCGGGACGTGAGGGTTTCAAGGTCCCAGCGAAACCGTGATTATAACTTGAATGCCTCCCTTAAGTCGGAAGACATTCTTTTTTTTCTTTTCTCCCTTGTGGAGCTGGAATTACCTCCCTTAGGTCGGAGGCTGGTACGGCACTCAACTGAAATTATTCTTATAAGTTCCTCTTCACTTGTTAAGGTGTATGCAGTATGACATGGCATCGCATACAATACTTAAAGCATGAAGATGTATATATATAACATGTGTAAATTTTTTCTTTAAAATCTATTCATGCTATAGGCGAGATTCCTACTTACCTGATTTACAGAGCTGGAATCCACTTTTCGCCAAATAGTCTATTCTCTTACTTGCTTATTTCTGAAAATGAACACCCATTGAGAGTGTGAGATTAACTGTCGTTTGCTATTCTATTTTAGCAACTTATAAAGGAATCTAACCCTTTTCTTAAGGCCGGTATTCCTTTCCTTTTCTGAAGGATAATTTACTATAAGGATCGATTTGTTAAATCCTAAAAATCTTATTTTCTTTAATTACCCTTAACATACTTATGTCTAGATTGAAAATCATTTACCCAATCTAGTAACTTATTCTCCATAATTTTCCTCATTGGACTTATTATGATATTAAGGCCCAATTCGGCGTAGAAACTTAGGAACGACATTCCAACTCTTAGGCCGCTGAAATTTAAACTAAAACAGAGTCTCTTAAATTAAAGCAGGCGTTGGACCCACATCAAATCCTCGAAATCCTAAGGACCTATCGTGTTGGGCTCGTAGGTGCCCGATGGGATGATTTGCTCGATAACCCACTATGTTCTTTAAAGAAAGCATTTTTCTTGAAAATTTTCTTTATGAATACTTCTGTTAAAGTGAGGTTTAAAACCATAATAATTTACTAAAATCACATATCGGGTTCTTTGATGACTTTTTATTAAAACCAACACTAGGTTAGTTTTGTTTCGTTAAAACTGTGCAGTTTCTGAAATCTGCATTTTACTATATCTTAGAGTCAGATTTCAAAACAAAACACAGTGCAGGGGCAGCGGGGACTATGGGCATGGGCTGCTGTTAGGCAGCGGCAGGGCAGCAACTTGGCCGACTCCATGGCTGGTCTTCTAGGCTTCTTTTGATTGCAAATCAAAACCCTAATCTACCCCTAATCCTAAAATTACAATAATTCTATTTCCCGAATAAAATTACAAATAATTTAATTGAACGAATTTAATGCGATCCATGGAACCATATAATTAACGACCAAATCCATCATCCATACATTCATCATCATGAATCAAATATAAACATCCATAAATGCAAGTGCCTACCCATCACATACATAATTAAATATCATATATTTAATATTGATTATCAAATCATCGGAGCATAAATTAATATAGTCTATAGACCGCTCTGATACCAATTGTTGGTTCCCGAATCGAATTCGGATGCGGAAGCGCAGCAGAAAGGCGGATCGTGTATAACAAAAATTTTCATAAAACCTTTGAGATACTCTATAGATTATATTAATTTATGCACGAATAAATTAATCTCATTAATTCATTTATTAAGAACTCAATTCGAAAAATACCTGGACGCCAACTCGGTTGATAACTTGAGTTCTTTTACCTCGAACAATCCTTGCTCCAAAGCTTTGTGTTTAGAAAACCAATGTCTTCCACGTCAATTCCTAGAATCCATTTAAGACGTGTGTGTGGGCACACATGAGACAAAACGGGTTACAATAAACACTCGAATTTCCACAAACACCAACGCATGCATGATGTGGAATTTTTGGAGAAAAACATTTTTCCTTCCTCCTCTACTTGAGAATTTCGCCACTAATCCCATTAGGGCTGAAAAATTGCTTCAAAAATTACTCTAGAGAAATTTTTCGCCACCTCTAAAATTAGGGCAAAAAGGCATTCCGAAAATTGTCTCAAAAATAGTATTTAGAGAGTAGAAGTCAAACTTCTAAAAGGAATCCAATCTCTATCTCTAAGATAAAGCTTGTTAATTATCTCCTATTTGAATTTGGAACAAAAAATCCCTTCCCCTTATCCTTAAGGTGGCCGGCCACACTAGTAGGGTTTATCCCTATGTGTGGCACCTATTATAGATAAGGAAGGAAGATATTTTATCCTTTATCCAGTAGTCCAATTTTAATTCTAATTCAAATTCAAATTTAAGTCAAACTTAAATTAATTTGAATTCTAAA
Source organism: Morus alba (assembly GCA_012066045.3). Taxonomy (NCBI): domain Eukaryota; kingdom Viridiplantae; phylum Streptophyta; class Magnoliopsida; order Rosales; family Moraceae; genus Morus; species Morus alba. Next base: position 54,029,634 of record CP050224.2, read on the forward strand.
TTGAACATCTTATCAAGTAAGTTTAAATGGATAAATCTAGATGTGTTCAAATTCAAATTTAAATAATCACATTATTTAAATAATAATTAATTCTCAATTAATTATTTCCGAGTGTTTAATTTTAGAATTCCATAATTCTAAAATTCCCATTTTGTCCTCTGTGTTTGGTAGAATTACTAGGACGACGCGGGGACTAATGGACCTATAATCCCGAGCTCCAATAGAATTAATAATCAATTAAACACTTTAATTAATTAATTAATTCTATTAATTCCAATAGTTACTCCACTATAAACTTGGAATTGCACTCTCGAAATTATAGATATAAATTACTTCTAAACCTGTGAAGTGTCCATTTGATATAGTCATTGCATATAGATCAATCCTCCATAAATAATTCATAATTAGAGCCAGGTAGAATCCGTTAACCTCTCTAATTATATCTTTATCCTTGAGTACCATTCATTCTCTAATGGACAGTGATTCATAAAAACATTCATGAATCGAGCTCCCTCTTTGGTCCAAGTACCGAATCAACCCTCAAGAGAATTATTTATCTACTTTTTTCTCAATAAGGAATGGATTCCATCTCGTATAATAACATTCCCAGCTACCTACTTCATCATGTCTCTAAAATACAAGGAATAGGATTCAGGGTCTCGAAATCCGTACGAGTAAATAAAAAGACACAAATCCATAAATAGGAGTCTGTTAAGAAGTCAGGATTAAGATCATTCTATATATGACCATCGATAGACTCAATTTGAATTTCTATACTTAACGAAAATTATTAGAAATTCATATTGTGTCTGTGTCCTTGTTCCACATAATCTCATTATCTAAATACACTCATTCAATATCTCATCATATTAACGGTCAGGCGGATAACAACATTTCCATTCTAAATGGGAATGACATGTATTAATAATGTTTTAATTAAAGATTCCAAACTTTAATTAAATTCATTATGAACATTGCTTTTTGATTATTATCCTTAAACATTATCCTCTCGTATATAACACTTATATACAATGTTTAAGGTTACATAAATAATCATGGAATTTTCATTGATATTCATAAAATATTCATAAATATATGCACATAAAACAATGAATAAACTCTTTTATTAAATAAATAATAAATGTCCTATTACATCTCATGCTTCTAGGACACCATTCCCAACAAAGGATACTTATCTGACAGGAAATTCTTATTTCTGACAGTTCTTTTTTTTTATCTACTACTTATTTACAGTTCAATTGTTAAATCCTCGTCTACTTTGATATCACTTTAAATTTTTTACTCGCGTAATATCTTAAACTGTTTCAAGTCTTGAAATTAATTCTAGGCTGAATAAATTCTAAATTTAACTTTTCTGCATTATATCCTGGGAATGACATAGTTCCTAACGGTGTTAACTCCTGAGCTCATATTGTACCCTCTACTATAGGTATCTATCTTGTGACTTTAACCTAGCTGTCTGGCAATTAAGGATTTTCTCTTCTTTAAAAATGTCAGTGCATTTTTTTTACGTTGCTAACATCATGTTGTGTTTGGATATTCTTGAAATTAAAATTCTCAAACTATACTTGTACTGAAAATTATTCCGCCTTAAAGTACGGCAAGAATTTATCGATTGAATTTACTTGATCAAAAACATGAACAAAACATGAAATTTGCTACAGAATTTAGGAATACAGATATTGATTCCATAAATCCTTCAGTCACATAATATTTTATAGGAAAATCCTTGGCTTAAATAAATAAATTGTATTATTTAAAGTCTGGGATTTTCTCAGTCATTACAATCTACCCCCCTTAAGAAATTTTCTTCCCGAAAATTAGAACTCGGGGTAGCTTTTCCTCGTATTCTCTTCGCGTTCTCTTGTAGCTTCCTCAATATTATGATTTCACTACAAGACTTTAACCCGAGGAATTACTTTATTCCTTAAGGTTTTCTCCTTGCTAGCTTGGAGCTGAATTGGTTTCTCCTTGTAAGTGTGGTCTGCGTGCACTTCGACAGGTTCATGATGCAATACATGCGATGGATCTGTCACATACTTCCTCAATATCAATACGTGAAAGACATTGTGTACATAAGCCAATTCTGACGACGCTGCTAGTCTATATGTGACTTTACTAATCCTTTCAAGGATCCCAACTGTTCGATGTATCTTGGTTTGAGTTTCCCTCTTTTACCGAATCTTATTACTCCTTTCATCGGTGCCACCTTCAGGAAAATTAAGTCTCCTATTTGAAACTCTATAGGTCCACGGTGTTTATCCGGATAGCTCTTTTGGTGACTGTGAGTATTATCGAACCTCTTTGTGATAAATCTCACATCCTCTATGGTTCTCTTGATAAAGGATACCATTTCTAGATGCTTTTCCCCAAGTTCATACTAATGAACTGGGGACCTGTATTTTCTTCTGTATAGAGCTTCGAAAGGTGTCATTCCTATTGACGTGTGATAGCTGTTGTTATAGAAAAACTCTATCAAAGGTAACTTTCTATCCCAGTTCCTTTTAAAATCCATGACACATGCTCCCAGCATATCTTCTAGGGCCTGGATGGTCCTCTCAGATTGGCCATCTGTCTGCGGTGGAAAGTTGTACTAAACTTTAACTTAGACCCCATTGCGTTATGTACACTCGTGAAATGGCTGTCTCTTAATAATATAACTCGAGTTTGATCGCAAAAATGTGCAGATCTTGTCAATTGGTCTCCGATTTTCCAAATCGCATCATTACTATTGGATGTTCTAGGCAACTTTACCACAAAATCCATAGTAATTTGATCTCACTTCTCTTCTAGAATGTCGATCTTCTGCAGTTCTCCTGCTGGATGTTGTTGTTTTACTTTAACTTCTTATCCATCAAGGCAATTTTAGCAACATCCTTCTTCTGTTAGGGTAACTAGTGGTTTGGATGAGATAGTTTGTCTCCAAAATGGCTGATCACTCTTCTTAGTCTCGATTGTCATTTCAATCTTCAGCCAAATTAATCTTTAGGATTAGTCAATCCATTGCCTAGTATGAGTCATGATTGATCTCGAAACTATTTTTAACTTGACATCGACGTAGACTATACATTTTTATCCTTCATTTGGCTGAGACTCCATTATCAGATTTATCTGATCTTGGTCCTGGGTTATCGTAATAGCCTTTTGATACAACTATCATGAAAACTCTCAAATTCTGAGTGTGATGTACTACTTTCATTTAATTTGGATTAAAATGTTCATCCTTGTGGTTTCTGGGGGTACTACATAGTACAAAATGTAATACTACATATTGAATCATGGGATTATTTCATAATTCCATAATTCTACACTCATAATACTACCTAGATCATAAAATATTATTGGTTTTTACTAATTGAATGCTTACTTATTGGTTCGTCAATGTGTCTGAACCATTAAAAATGTGATGACTTATCTGAAGTCAAATAGGTTACTTGAAACTTTCACTCTCATAGCCAGTATTCTCAATCACTATTTGACATGGTGTACCATTAAATCATTTCTTTCATGTCTCACGGTACTCTTAAACATTCCCAGATATACTTATTAGGCTTTTCATAGTATATCTTGTCATATTGAGATTTTACACGTCATTCTAATATGAGCACGTGTATTGAGAGATTTTAAACCTGTAGAATGCATGGCTTATTTATGAAAAAATCCATAAATAAGTAGACTTATTTATCTACTAATTTTCCTCGACATTACAATTCACTAGGCTTATATAAATTTGATGTTCAAAATTAGAATGAAGCCGAGAAAAAGTAATGTTTTTCATTATTCTTCATGTGAAGAGCATCCTCCATTGGCGTTTCTTCTCCGAGGATCTTACTAGGATTATTGAACTTACTTCCTATGGGGTCTCTTTCCTACTAATCCATGATCTCAACTAACTAGCTCTCTATACTTAATTCCTGCATTTCTTTATTTGGATCTTGATTTGATATATGGAATGACTCAAGAATATGTTATCTTAACATTTTCTTAATGGATTTCCATTATCCAACTCTTTATCATTAGCAATAGTAGTAACTATAGCTTATTTATATATGCTCGTTCTAATACTTTAGGGGATCCTTCTTACCTCGATTAAACTTTCTTTTTTTCTTCGTGGTACTCCGCCTTTCTCTTGGAGTATGAGTGGGGAAAGATCAATCTTTCTGTCAATACTTGTAGAAGTTCTCTACTTTTGTTCTAATATTTTTTTTCCATTAATTATGGACCATCCTCACTTCTACTTTGTATGTCATAATCATTAAGTAGTTTCTCATCAAAACAGTGATGCCTTAATTTAACTATTCCCCATATATATGTATATTTATTTATACTTAAGTTGGAGCTTCATCTTTCTTCGAATAGACAGTTCACGAGACGCACTAACTCAGAGATACCTTGAATCCCCTATCACATGCAACAATTGTATTGTAATACTTTCTTATTCTAACTTATTGTAGAATCGTGATCGAACATCGTATCATATCACGATTGTTTGGGCATTTTCCTGTCTGGACCTTATTTCATAGAGTAACGAGACCCTTCTAATTCTAAATTTTGTGCAATTATTGTAACACATACTTCTACTAGATAAAGTTGTGTTTTCTGAGTCTGTGAATGACTACTTCAGGTTTACCGACCTTATATTAAATCTTATAATCATCGACTTAATAACTAGTTTCCTCAAATACTTAATTTCTTAAGAAATACATGTATCAACCTCATCTGACATACTTATCTTCTTGTTGGAGCTCTAACTGTTTATGTTTCTATGACAAACCATTCATAACTCTCCTTCATTTTTTTGAAGGATAGTTATTGCTTACACAACTAGCTACATCATCTTTTCCTTTGGGGTTACCAATGTACCCTTTAACGATGTGATACTCCTTAATTGTTCTATCTTAGGCTTTATGAGTCTTGCTAAGAGGTCTAACCTTTCCATTCTTATTTGGTGTCGAGTTCAAACTACTCTCAAAAGTATGAACTCATTCAAGAAGATATAATCTTCATACTTTAGCATTCTTCCTTCTGATTTACTCTTTATATAATCAAGTTCTTAAGCTCATTTCATCTCGTGTTTACTTTCCTCAAAGAACAATTATCTTAAACTTATGATTCTGGACAAATTCCGGTAATTTCTCCATGAAATAGGTATATTTTTTAATTATTACCCTCCGTCGATATCTTCGTCCTTAGGTAGGATCATCCGTCTTTTCGATCCATGTACTTCTTAGAGCATAGTTCATAGTCCTAATGATTATACACCCATCATTCTTAATCTAATCCTCGGTCTCTAAACTCAATAAGGTCATCCTCCCAAGTGTAAAAAAGATTACACTAAAAATAAAATTATTTCATTTTCTTTATATTCCTAGATTGATAATAGTGTTTTCCTATTTATTATCGGTGGGGTATATATAAAACAAAATCCTTAAACTATTACTATGTTTGATACTCTAATATTTTACCTTTAACTTACTTATCATCTTGACTAAGTCTGCTAGTCCTTACTATTCCTTCACTTATGCAAGAGATCTTCTCCTTTAAAAGGATTACATTTTATATCCTCCATTAAGAGTTTGATTTATAAATTCGTGACTTAAGTCCTCAAAGTTTCATTCATAAGTCTTAATATATGTACCTTAGATTGGCATCACAACCAAATTTTTCTTAATAGATAAACACTATCCTTAATTGGTTTGCTCCACTCTTGTTGTATTTTCCTTCTTACAACGCATCTAGATTTGGCACGGAAATCATATTATTTATATTTCCTTGCTTCATAATATCTAATAATGAGTCACACTTTGACTCTGAGGTTTCTTATATTTCTTAAGCTGTAATCCCATTTATCAAGGGATTTCACCTACTTAAGTTAATCACCTTGAGTGGATACGTAGATGAGCACCTTTATTACTTTATTTTGATCACATATCTCTATTCACGGTCACCTTAGTATCTTATCCACTTGGCACATCTAATCCATGATTTTCTAATGGATAAGCTTATATGAGTGTATTGTCACACCTTAATTGCCTACTATCTTACGTCATCACTTGTTTTCATCTAATCGATACTTCACTGCAAAGGCAACTTTTACCTTTATCATCTTTACCTAATGCAATCTTAATTCTTTTAGGAGATTTTAAACAATTCTGTACCTATATTCTTAAATCATAAATTAGGTGAGAATATCTCCCCTTGAGATCGTTGTAGAGGGATTAGTTTGGTCAAAACTAACCTAGAACAACATTCCTCAATTTGTCCATGACCTTCGGTGTTCTTTTCTTATCACTTAAACTGCTGCTTACATTTAAACTCATTGCATTAGTTCTTGTACCTATATCCAAATGAGATTCTCCACATCTTGAACCTCTTTTGCATTTGTCTTAACTTATAGTCTTTGTGCGTTATTTATCATCACATTCATACACATAGGTACTTTCTATGAGATTGCTAAACATTTTAAGGCTAGCAATCATCATGTATCATATCATAAGTGGGTCGCTTAACATCTACCATAAGCTGGTATTGCTTAAAGTTGAAGCTCTATTTCCTATATCGTATCTTGATATACATATATACTCGTTGAACGTGGCCCACATCTAACTTGACAGTGTTACATCGTCCATCTACTTATTAACGTCGCCTTCATGCTACATATTCAGATCCTCTTTATGGATCCAGGCTGAAAAATCGCTATTAGTGAAGCAGTCATACGGGCTTCCTTGAAGGGAGTCTCGATAGTAGTCTCTTTTCAACGGCTGTACGTGGCTTTGATACTTTGCTTGGCTTCAATACTTTGCTAGGTTTCACAGTCCGGCAACGATCATTAAGGAGTCACCTCAAACGATCACACTTCTCTAGATATCGTCTTGTCAGCCCAAGGGAATACAACACAGTAAAATGCTGGGGCAGTTAGACTTGAATGGTCCTTGATATGACGATCTTAATCGTGCGAACATATTAACCTTTGGTTGCTCGTTAAATAAGTGTTCGCGTCTTTTAACTACTATAATCTAATTGACATAAACACACTATAACTTACTTGGACTATGGCAAAGCAGACACGTGACGACGTGGAGTAGGATGGCAGGATACCGGCTCTGATACCAACTGTGACGACCCTCCTATGAGGCCGCCACCGTAACTTAGTTTTCAACTTGTACTTACTGACATTTCTTAAAATTGGCGGAACATTTTTTTTTTTTAAACATAAGAAGGAATACTTTCATAATTCGTAACAATAATTTCAAAAGAATAAATCACTGAATTTCTTAAAGCTTTTCTTAATTTCAATTAAGATAAAACCTTTTAGAAATATTTTTCAAATGGAGCTGTGTTTGAACTCTTGTTTCAAATACTCTTTAAAAGCCTTTCTAAAACTAGCTAATTCAATTGGGCCATTTGATTTGACTTTAAAACGAATTTCGTGAGAAATCTTAAGTTCAAGTACATCTTAAAGTCCTTTTTAAATCAATCATTTAAATCGTCATGTTTAAAACTCGTTTATTTGTTGCATGCACTGTTACAAAATTCTAAAACTTGAATACTCAAAACTAGGGTTGTTAGCTACAACCTCGATTTTCTTAACATACATATGTACATATATACTTTTTAAACATACATGCTTGAAACCTTTGAATCATATAGACATATACATGATTTTTCTTAAACTTATCGGAAGATAAGCTGCGTGAGCTGTATCCATTCCCATCTCCACCATTTGTCTGCCTTTTTCGCCATTGCCCTTCAAGAATTGCTAATAGGTTTCTTACCTACAGCATGAACATATCGATTGAGTTTTCGCTCAACAAGTAGGAACTATCTCTCGCAAAAATAACTGTAAGTTCACATGAATAAATATGCATGAGCTGATTATGCTTAATTATGATATCTTATCATAGTCTTATTATCTTATCTTATCTTTCTTATCGATGGGGCCGAAGTGCTCACGTACCACATTAATGGATTTGGCGCAATCATCGGGACGTGAGGGTTTGCAAGGTCCCCGCGAAAACCGTGATTATAACTTGAATGCCTCCCTTAAGTCGGAGGACATTCTTTTTTTTTTTTTTCTCCTTGTGGAGCTGGAATTACCTCCCCCGGTCGGAGGTGTATGCGGCACTCAACTGAAATTATTCTTATAAGTTCCTCTTGACTTGTTAAGGTGTATGCAGCATGATATGGCATCGCATACAATACTTAAAGCATGAAAATGTATATATATAACATGTGTAAATTTTTTCTTTAAAATCTATTCATGTTTGAGGCGAGAGATTCTTACTTACCGATTTCTGAGCTGGAATCCACTTTTCGCCAAACAGTCTATTCTCTTACTTGCTTATTTTCTGAAAATGAACACCCATTGAGAGTGTGAGATTAACTGTCGTTTGCTATTCTATTTTAGCAACTTATGAAGGAATCTAACCCTTTTCTTAAGGCGGTATTCATTTCCTTTTCGAAGGATAATTTACTATAAGGATCGATTTGTTAAATCCTAAAAATCTTATTTTCCTTAATTGCCCTTAACATACTTATGTCTAGATTGAAAATCATTTACCCAATCTAGTAACTTATTCTCCATAATTTTCCTCATTGGACTTATTATGATATTAAGGCCCAATTCGGCGTAGAAACTTATTAACGGCATTCCAACTCTTAGGCCGCTGAAATTTAAACTAAAACAGAGTCTCTTAAATTAATGCAGGCGTTGGACCCACATCAAATCCTCGAAATCCTAAGGACCTATCGTGTTGGGCTCGTAGATGCCCGTTGGGATGATTTGCTCGATAACCCACTATGTTCTTTAAAGAAAGCATTTTTCTTGAAAATTTTCTTTATGAATACTTCTGTTAAAGTGAGGTTTAAAACCATAATAATTTACTAAAATCACATATCGGGTTCTTTGATGACTTTTTATTAAAACCAACATTAGGTTAGTTTTGTTTCGTTAAAACTGTGCAGTTTCTGAAATCTGCATTTTACTATATCTTAGAGTAAGATTTCAAAATTTTGTTCTTCACAAAACTTCCTTGTCTCATCGAGATATAAAATTTTTGTTTTTTATGAAAGTTGAAATTCGGCCTCTAAAGGCCTCGTTTAACTGAAAACCGTAGCTGCTGTTTTTCTTAAAACTGTTTTAATAAAAAACTGTGTCATTTCAAAAATCTGCATTTTACTATATCTTAGGGTCGGATTTTGAAAATCAGTTCTTCACAAAAGTTCTTCACCTTGTCGAAATCTAAAATAGTTGTTTTTATGAAAAACCGAGATTCAGCCTTTAAAGGTCTCGTTTTGGCTGAATCAGTTTTGTTCCCGAAACTATTTTGGACTGCCTGTGCCGTTTTCGAGAAATAGCTTAAAACTTGCATTTAAAGTTAAAATGGGGTTTTGTCACAGCCACATAAAATGTTCAAAACATAAAGGGCTACAAGTTTAAGCTTTGGAACACCTAAAAATCTCACTCTAGGGTTCTCACTTCCATGTTCAAAGTAACCGGAAATTTTTCCTCTAACCGGAAATAAGCAAACTTAAATCAAGCATAAACATACCACATCAAACTAACCTCAAAACATACAAAACCAACATAAAACTCACACACTCTTATTACAACCCATAGCCTTAAGGAATCACAAATTACATTCATAATCTCAAGCTTAAGATTTGCTAGAAAAATAATGGAGAAGAGTTCAAGAAATTACTCTTGAAGAACTCTCTCTTGAAAACTTTTGAAATCCTTCTCTTCTCCTCCAACTTAAGCTAAGATTTGTGTGAGATGTATGGAAACTTTTGAGTGTATTTTGGCAAAGGAGAGGCCCGGTTCTTTAGTGAGAGAAAGAGGAAAAGTGAGCAAAAAAAATGAGGCTTAGGTTGAGGTGGTTCTATTTATAGGCAAGTAGTTAATTATTTTAACTCTTTTAATGACCTCATTTAATTAACTAAAGTCATGTTACCCTCCCTTTAGTATGGCCTGTTTGGAGTCTCAAGAGAGAAGTGAGGTAAGCCACTTCTATAAATAGTTGATTTGATTCATCCCATCATCAAGTCTTCTAGTACACTCAGCCTACAAAACCTTTTTGTCTAAAACTTCATCCACGGCAAGGCAAAGGAAGAAAGAGAGAGAGAAAAAAGGTTTCATGATTACTCTTCTCCTCCCATCATCAAATGACATCATCTCATCATACCTTACCATGTCATTCACTTACACACTCCACTAATTAAATTTTGGCTCTACATTTGCTATGCTTGGCCGGCCATGTGGGGAAGGAGAGGGAGAAAATCTCACCTACCCCTTGTACTCTAGTCCACTCTCTTAAGTTACCTTTGAATCAGGGTAAAAATCATCTTGATTGTAAAGGATACTTAATGACAAAGAAATTCTTATTTCTGACAGTTCTTTTTTTTTATCTACTACTTATTTACAGTTCAACTGTTAAATCCTCGTCTGCTTTGATATCACTTAAAATTTTTTACTCGCGTAATATCTTAAACTGTTTCAAGTCTTGAAATTAATTCTAGACTGAATAAATTCTAAATTTAACTTTTCTGCATTATATCCTGGGAATGACATTGTTCCTGACGGTGTTAACTCCTGAGCTCACATTGTACCCTCTACTATAGGTATCTATCTTGTGACTTTAACCTAGCTGTCTGGCAATTAAGGATTTTCTCTTCTTTAAAAATGTCAGTGCATTTTTTTTTTACGTTGCTAACATCATGCTATGTTTGGAGATTCTTGAAATTAAAATTCTCAAACTATACTTGTACAGAAAATTATTCCGCCTTAAAGTACGGCAAGAATTTATCGATTGAATTTACTTGATTGAAAACATGAACTTAACATGAAATTTGCTACAGAATTTAGGAATACAGATATTGATTCCATAAATCCTTCAGTCACATAATATTTTCTAGGAAAATCCTTGGCTTAAATAAATAAATTGTATTATTTAAAGTCTGGGATTTTCTCAGTTATTACACGTCCACTGTAAGGCATATAGATATTTCACTATTAATATTGATGAAAAATATAGTGCTAATCTCCGTAAATATCGGGAGAATGCTATGAAAAATACTGAGAAGTACGTAAAAGTGGTGAAAAAACTCCTAGGAATGCTTGAAAATGGTGTAGGTGTCCTTTAGGGTGCGTGGTCATGTGTCTCTTTCTTCCTTGGACATGCATGGGATGTATTTATAGGCCTTGGTTGCTGAATAAATGATTTAAGACAAGTTTCCCATTTTACTTGTGATTGAAGATCCTTTCCTTGTAGAGAAATTGCTTAGGAAGCAAGTTTAGGTGGAGATTGACTTCCCCTTTTGCTATTCTGAAGCAATATGCCACGGAATATGGCTGCTGTGATGGTGGAATTTATGATGAAATTCAATTAATTGTAAGGAGCATGAGTAAGCTTATTAACTTCTAATTAATTGATTGCCGAGTTTTATCTAAATTTTACATTTCTTCTTTTGAGTGATTCATTTTATGTTTATCATTGACATCTTCCATTGTTAGGCCTTTTCTGTCAATTGCACATGGGATTTTCTCAAGTCAGAGCACCGGAGTACTTTTGTTTAGTTGTAATACTCGCCCAAATAAAATTATTAAATAAGCAATGACTTATGGACTATGTATTTATTTCACTAGTAAGACTACTGCTAGTTTGTAGTTATGTATTGAAAAACTTGTTAAATATTGTTAAAGATGATTATCCACTCAAACACAGGGATGGTGAGACGTATGATCATATTTGCTTTTAAATTTATTTTTAGTTTGTGCTCAACATATTTAATTCTTTTTCACATTATTTAAAAAGATATTTTTTTTGTGTGGCTTAAACACGATCGTATCAGTTTTGTGCTTCTTTTTTTTTTTTTTTTTTTTTACTGGAAAAAAACAGTCATATCATTGGTGTGGATTAGGATAAAGTACAAAAGTTCATTTCCACACTGCTAATAAGTGACAATAAATTATGTTTCGCTTCACATTGTTATAATTTTGCAAATTAATCTAATTATTTTGACCGTTGGAACACAGATAAGTGTCGTTACCGCAGTACAGCCAAAATATCAACTTATATCCGGTCAATTAGTGTAAGTTTAATATTTTTTTTTCTTATATATGTATATGTGTATATGTGTGTGGGTGTATATGTGTATATGTGTATATGTGTATATGTGTGTGGGTGTGTGTACATATTCAGTTCTTGTGGAAGTTATCTTGGTTTTAGTTTATGGTAATGGTCTGTATGTGGAGTTAACAACAAGGGGAAATTTTGTTTGTAACGCTTCTAAATTGTTTTGAATCGCTTTTAATTAAATTCGTAAGATTTACTTATTATATTTAATTTCAAATGATTGAAAAATGTGCATTTCCGTTGAAAGATTCTTACATATAAATCCTCAAATAAGTAACATAGAAGTCATATATACTTCCAGACAAGCTCGGCAAGAGAGAGTAGGTCGGTTCCACATTCCAAAAATGTAGTAAAAAAAAAAAAAAATCCCGTCAAAAAAAAATCTCTTAAATGTAGTTTAAGAGAGAGTAGCCCTCCAGATTTGTTATTTTCTTTTTTTTTTTATTATAAAGGACCTTTATGAAAAAAAGTAAATGTTCTTCTTTTTATCTTGAGAGGACATTATAAAAGGACCTTTATAGTTCAAACTATCGAGTTTTCTTCATGTTTTATACGATGAGCAACTTTATTTAAAAAATAGTTCATTTCACCACTTGAGAATTTAAGAATATATAAAATAGATGTACGTCTTGAGATACTTGAATAAACATGCTTAGCATGTATGGTGTGTGTATGTATATAACAAAAATCGTAAGTCCGGCAACTCTACCATTGACTAGAAAAGACATTGTTAGTTCTTTAAAGGACTTTCAAAATGAATGGCGAAAAGGAAAAAGTAAGAGTAAACAGGGGCAGAAGAGAAAGAAGGAAATTGATATGCCATTACAAATGTGGAAGAAGAAATCGATATTTTTCGATTTACCATATTGGGAGGTAATTGTTCTGTGAACCTAGTATGTTTGTAATGTTTATTTTCTATTGTTCATATATTATATTTTTATTCTTTTATTTTATTTGTTTATTGTGCGAATTACCCTTACGTCCTCATGGTTTAGATGTGATGCACATTGAAAAAAATGTGTTAGGAACATTATTAGACTTCAAAGGAAAACTGAAGGATGGACTTGAAGCCCGTAGAGAATTGGAGCTTATGGGAATAAATTTTACCCTCCTTCGGCACCTCACAAAATGTCAAAAAAAAAAAGCCCCGTTTGATAACAATTTCAAAATAATTTTGTTTTTAATACAAAGGAAAAATTAGATTATTTTGAGAATCATTCTAGAACCACTTTTAAAATTGTGTTTAGTTAGTTTTTTAAGAAATTATTTTGAGTATAATAAAATGGTGAAATCGTGTTTGGTTATAACTATTAATTAATAGATTATAACATTGTTGATAAGTACTAAGAAATGCAAACATAAAAGAAAAAATAACTTTTAACAATTTTTTAATTTCATTATAAAAACCATTCTCACTATTGTTTGTTTTCATTTTTATTTTTAAAATATTTATTAAACTAACACAATTTATAGACTGTTTTCATTTTCATGTCTTAAAAGGCATGTAAAAATATATTTTTTAAAAAAAATCAATTCTAAACACATCTGAATATTCTTTAAAAGGTTATTTGATTTGAAACTACCATATGGCTATAGCTACAATATTGGGAATTGTATCATTGTGGAAGAATGTAAGATTATTGGATTCAAGTCTCACGATTATCATATTCTAATACAACAATTATTATCAGTTGCTATCTTTCCCTTGTGCTCATTATTTAACGAATTATGTCGGAGGGTGATCGATAAAAATAGACTAGAAGTGGTAGAGGAGGAAATCGTAGAGACTTTATGCATGTTGGAAATGTATTTCCCTCCATCTTTCTTTGACAATTCATTTAGGACGGAAGGCTTGCCTATGTGGTCCGATGCAGTATCGTTGGATGTATCCATTTGAGAGGTAATCTAACTATGTTTTTTTTTTTTTTTTGTTAATTTACATTTTAATCATTTAATAGGTTATGTTAGAAATAACTCATTCATTGGCAGGAACTTTGTGAGAGAGAAAATTTTTAAATTTAAGTTTTTAAAGAGATAAAAAACACTAAAACAGAACCTAAATTGTAGTTCAAATATACATACCAAATAAACTCTAAAGAACTCTACTTCTTTGACTTACCATGCTATTGAGGTAATTCTTGAATTTTGAAACATTGTAATTTGGTTGCCCATGCAATTTTGCCCTGCTTTGTCCTCATTCCTCTGTTTCTTTCATGAATATTTATATTTTATTTTTCAGCTTTGTTTCTATAAATTGTATTTCTGGCCGATGGTAACATATACACAACAAAAAGTGGATTTATAGAGAATATCATGGGGATTGTAAAAGGTAAGCTTTTTCTCTGAATTTTTATATTTCTCTGTACACAATATACAGTTCCAATAGCTGTAAGATGCTAAAAATTGATCGATGGATATATATAAATAAAATATTATATAATGCAGAGTTATGCAAAATCTGGATAAAAAAAGCTGCGAGTGTTAGATATATAGTAATGTTATTGTTAGTGCATTTTATATTGGCTTATTTTTGGCAAATTAGTTGTAAGATTGGTTGACATTTTAATTTGGTAGACCTCTTAAGGAAAGTCTTGTTGTCATGTTTATGGACTACAAATCAAAGGATTTGATTGCTGAAAATAAAGAGTGGACTTTTGGGGGAATTAATGGCTAGCAAATCTTCAAGGTTGAGGAGAATGTGGTGTGGGGACACAATGCTGAAAATAGAAAAATCTAGATAGGTACATGAGCAGCAACTTTGCTATATATACATAAGTGGCATACGTGAGATTTTTGGGCCCCTTGAAAAAAATATTGGGTAATCAAATGATACATTTGAGGCATGGTTTTTATAGAAGAAATATTTAGAAAAAGTCTATGTGAGAGTGAGTCTTTATGTGTTGATTGAAGATCGTCCTTCGGGAGAAGGATTAGGAGCTTCGGGAGAAAGCACACTGCTAGTCGAAGGGATTTCGCCATGCAGTTTTGAAGGCAGTGGTGCTTTCATTTGGACAAGGCCATTAAGGAGATTCGACACGGCGACAACGTCAAGGGAGGATTCTTTGGTGTATAAGTCCGATTGGTGTGTGTAATCCTTTAAACTTAGTGGATTGTTCATTGTGGGCGTGGCCTCACAGAGTAGGTGTGCGCACCGAACTGCGATACCATTTTCTGGTGTTCTTTATATTTCCGCATTAATTTCCTGCTTTACGGTTTTACTGGCTTAATTGAAACTTTCGTTATAGCGATTGTTACAGAAAGTGTTGTAACAATTATTTTTCGTGACACGATAACAAAACAGACCTTTCAATTGGTATCAGAGCGGTTCACTAACCTTTTGTTTGGTGAGATTTTGGGAGTTGATCCGTTGTAGCAGGAATGGATTTTCTGAAAGAAGGAGGTTCGGTTTCACACTCTTCACTACTTGATGGCACTAAGAAGTTCAACAAGAAGGAAAAAGGCCAAACTTTAGCAATGTCAACCATTTCTGGAAGAATATTATATTCAGGGAGAGTAAGACTCATAGAGGACTCAGGGGGAGCGTTTTGCAGAGATCAATTACCCTGAAAGATGATCTGCAGAAAAATGTTATATCATGTGTTGCAACACTTTCTGCGACAACATCTTGTAAGAGGTTTTTCTATTAGTATTATTTTTAACTTTGGCTGTATTTTGTCAAAAAGAGGGAGAACTCATTAATTCCTTAGTTGGATTTTACCTTTTATCTTGTAATAAGATCTTTTGTTAGTAATGTTAGTTTTGCCAAAAATAGCCAAAGGGGGAGATTGTTAGTGCATTTTATATTGGCTTATTTTTGGCAAATTAGTTGTAAGATTGGTTGACATTTTAATTTGGTAGACCTATGAAGGAAAGTCTTGTTGTCATGTTTATGGACTACAAATCAAAGGATTTGATTGCTGAAAATGAAGAGTGGACTTTTGGGGGAATTAATGGCTAGCAAATCTTCAAGGTTGAGGAGAATGTGGTGTGGGGACACAATGCTGAAAACAGAAAAATCTGGATAGGTACATGAGCAACTTTGCTATATATACATAAGTGGCATACGTGAGATTTTTGGGCCCCTTGAAAAAAATATTGGGTAATCAAAGGATACATTTGGGGCATGGTTTTTATAGAAGAAATATTCAGAAAAAGTCTATGTGAGAGTGAGTCTTTATGTGTTGATTGAAGATCGTCCTTCGGGAGAAGGATTAGAAGCTTTCGGGAGAAAGCACACTACTAGCCGAAGGGATTTCGCCATGCAGTTTTGAAGACGAGTGGTGCTCGCTGGACAAGGCCATTAAGGAGATTCGACACGGCGGCGACAACGTCACGGAGGGATTCTTTGGGTGTATAAGTCCGATTGGTGTGTGTAATACTTTAAACTTAGTGGATTGTTCATTGTCTGGGCGTGGCCCTGCAGAGTAGGTGTGTGCATCGAACTGCGATACCATTTTCTGGTGTTCTTTATATTTCCGCATTAATTTCCTGCTTTACGGTTTTACTGGCTTAATTCGAAACTTTCGTTATAACAGTGTTACCAAGAAAGTGTTGTAACGCTTTCTGTGACACCAATAACCAAAACAGACCTTTCAATTATATTATATTGAATATATCTATCGAATTTTTATATTTTCTTTTTGACAGTGACCTTTTGTTTTTATTCTTATTTTTTTATTTTTGTCTTTTTGGTTTGATCTCTAATCTTTTGCCTCTTACATTTTTATACTCATATATCAATATAATATATATATATATATATATATCATGTACATCATCTAAGGCGCATTGGTTATAAAATGTCTATTATTTTAGATAAAGAGATCCATTACAGAGGAAATTGTATTATAAAATATATATATATATATATATGTGTGTGCGTGTGAATGAGTATTAATTGAATTTACTAGGCTACCATTTTCAATATCTATCTTTAAGTATATGTGAATGAGTATTAATTGAATTTACTAGGCTACCATTTTCAATATTTTCAATATCTATCTTTAAGTATATGTGAATGAGTATTAATTGAATTTACTAGGCTACCATTTTCAATATCTATCTTTAAGTTTATATAATATATATATATATATATATATATATTGCTTAGTACTTAATAGATGTCCCCGATAATATCAACATTGATGGAATGCTGTCCTAATCACTTTCAAATCCCCTGACCAGTTTATGAATTAACAATCCTGAAAAGAGTAATTCTATGCAAAAAATCACAATTCAAATGCAACAATATGTTGTAAGCCATATGACCACTGTAGAGTGTGAAATCTACAATTAAATTTGTTTGAGGTTAATAGCTAAATTCAAATGGTTAGACCGTTAGTATCCTGATCGCAGAAAAAATAAACAGACAAGAAAAATAAAGAGAGGGAGACACAAAAATTTATAGTGATTTTCTTGATAATCTAGGGTACGTCCACTGTAAGGCATATAGATATTTTACTATTAATATTGATGAAAAATATAGTGCTAATCTCCGTAAATATCGGGAGAATGCTATGAAAAATACTGAGAAGTATGTAAAAGTGGTGAAAAAACTCCTAAGAATGCTTGAAAATGGTGTAGGTGTCCTTTAGGGTGCGTGATCATGTGTCTCTTTCTTCCTTGGACATGCATGGGATGTATTTATAGGCCTTGGTTGTTGAATAAATGATTTAAGACAAGTTTCCCATTTTACTTGTGATTGAAGATCCTTTCCTTGTAGAGAAATTGCTTACGAAGCAAGTTTAGGTGCAGATTGGCTTCCCCTTTCGCTATTCTGAAGCAATATGCCACGGAATATGGCTGCTGTGATGGTGGAATTTATGATGAAATTCAATTGCTGAGCTGGCAGTCTCGGGACTGCACTGGTCGTCCAGGTAACAGACCACTGGACTGATCATGTCAACCTTGCTGACGACTAGTTTTGGTAGCTGATATCGTGATTTAACCCAATTCTCTTATAAGTGTGTTGAGTTGTATATGATAAAAAATGAGGTATGAAATTTGGCTTGAACAACTACAATTTTTTAAATAAAAAAAAAATTGTTTTCGTTTCATTACTAAATGAGGAAAAATTGACGACATCTTCAATGCATTTTGCCGATTTGATGATTAATACAAACCAGCAGAATGAAGCAGTATCGTTTGAGCAATTGGTGGTTTGGCAATGTACAAAATTAAAAAATCGAAGTGGCTAGAGTATAATATGGAATTTCAAGCAACACAGATGGAGGAATAGTTCATCTCTTTTGTCTTCAAATGTTCCTTTTGAGTTCGATAAAGTGAGATATATATTGAGAAAAAAAAAAAAAAAAAAAAAGAGCTTGCCAACCCACACCATGAAAGTCTAAAAAAAAAAAAGAAAATCAACTAAAAAAAAAAAAAAAAAAAAAAGAAAAAGAAAACTATTATACTACAAGGATTGTAACCTCCCAAAATTGTAAACTACAAAATTGTTTAGAGTGGTCTTTAAGATTTAAACAGTTGCTTATGTGAGATCCAGTACTTCTTTGTGCTTGGATGGATTTTTTTCCTTGGTTTTTGTCATTGAAGGATTTTAATGAAGCGTCTTCTCATTATTTCAATGCATCCCAATTCAAATGAAACATAAAACCTATTCAATGGATTGGAGCCATGAAAGCTAAGATAGAACCAATGAATTCCAATCAAGTCTAGAAACTTGTAAATCTTCTTGATGGGATATAACTTATTGGGTGTAAGTGAGTTTATAAGAGGAAGAGAAACACAGATATAAAAGGTCAAAACCTGTAAGGCTAGATTGGTAGTTAAGAGATACACGCAAAAGGAGAGAATTGATTACAGAGAAACCTTTTCGTCTATAGCCATATTTGCATCCATCCACATTCTCTTATCTATTGCGGCTTCTCTCAATTACGAGATGCTGCAAATAGATGTTAAGACAGCGTTCTTAAATTGTCATCTTGAAGAAAATATCTATATGGTACATCCAGAGGGCTTCGAGTCTAAAGATCAAGAGGATAAGGTTTGTAAGTTATTAAAATCTATTTATGGATTAAAGCAAGTTTCTCGTTTTTAGAACAAAAAATTTAACCAAGTGGTCAAAACTTTTAGATTCCAACAAAATATAGATGAACCTTCTTTTTATAAGCAGATTATGTAAGAAAGACAACAATGAGTGGAATTTTAAAATTTTTATTGAATACCAAAACCATGTAGGACATGTTTAGTATGCTATATAACATAAATAACAAACATATAAATCATGTCTTTGGAGAATTCAAAGACTGTACATCTAACAGATCAAAACATTCCAAATAGTAAGGCTAGAACAACAATATCTTAATATTAACCAGTATCATATCTCTATTCATACTTTCATATAAGCACAAGAGAATATTCTGAGCAAAAATAAAAACTAAATAGAAAAGCAAAAGAAAAAAAAAAAAGCAATATTGAGCTTCTATCTCTTTCTTTGCAGGGATCATGCAAATACATAGGCCCCTTCCCTTCTCTTTTGGATGACTGGGGTGGTTTAGAAGGCGCTTTCTGATCTATGGTCCCTCTGAGTGAGGGGTTAGGCAGGTAATATGGGCCTTTGGTACTTCGGTAGGGCAAGCAACCCTTAAACAAAAAAAAAGGTTTTGGAACCCTTCCCGATTCTTGCATTTCATTCTCAATTCGCCCGCCTCAAACAAAATGAGAAAAAAGGAGAGGCCTTTGCATTCCTAATCCGGTAAGGGACCGGATGGCTTTGTTAGTGACTTGGCGAATCACATCCTTGCGCAACGACATTGTTTGTGCGCCCGTGCCGTTCTCGGTCATTGTTTGCAACGACGTTGGTTGTCTACTAAAGGCATTATTGCAAAAGAGCAAGAAGCGAGAACTAGACGTTGTCATGGTTCCATTGTAAAAAAAAAAGATTCCCTTCTTTGAGAATGTATTCTTAAAACACGTATTTCTTATTATAGAGGATAAAATCTACAATTAGAGAAATCAAGGGCCAATGACTGAGTTAGGAGTTGTCAATTAGTGATGTTGATCTGCTGCGAAAAGGAGAGCGTTAGCAAACATGAAAGTAAAGAAAAGCAGTAAAAAGACACATAAATTTATAGTAATTCCCCTGGTATAACTTAGGGTACATCCGCTATAGGGCTCTACTGGTTTCACTATGTATGCTGAAAAGCGTTATAATGAGTTCTTAAAAGAAGAATGAAATGAAAGAGAGAAATATATGCTGGAAAATACAATAAATAATGGAAAAGTGTGTCGTAAGTGAGCGTGCAGAAGAAGATGTTGTGTGTATCCTGGAAGACGTCTAAATGCCTTGTATTTATAGTAGAAGAGGCTCCACGAGTTTTTTTCTCATTCCTTGAGTGATTTTTCCATTAATTCGTGATATTCCTTTCCTTCTTAGGCGTTGTATGACTTTCCTTGACTGATTCTCCTTATAGTTGATTCATCACGTATGATTTATTGTCCTTTTGGAGTTGATTCGGGCTCTTTATTCGTGGTTGATGGAGATGTAGTTTCCATATAATGAAAGCAATCAATCTCGTCCAATAAAAGGGTTGCTTGCAGTCTAAGTCGACCATTGACCTTTTTCCTCATTAATTCCTCTAACTCGAGCAGATGATTTCTTTCCTTTTCCAGTTTCTGGTGCCGAATTTCGTATGTAGAATGTCTTGAGGATATCCTCTCGTGACTTGATGTCCAAGGGCATTCGTCGACTCGTAGGGTCAACCGGTGGGAGTGACCAGTTGATGAATCATTTTAGTCTCCATCAACCACGAATTTGAGTTACTACGTGTACGGTGAGGGATGAAATGTGAAATCTTATCTAAACACTACCTCCTTTCTTTCACATTTCTTATTGGCGCTACTTCTCTCTTGCTTCAAAAATCTTTTCAGATTAACCTCTTTTTTCCTAATTTTTTTTTTTTTTAACTCATTCATCGTATTTCTGAAAATATGTTCCTTTAGAAAATGTTTTCTTGTAACACGTATTTCTTATGCACCTCCTTTCTTCCATATTTCTTATTATCGCTACTTCTCGCCTCATATCCTATTTATCTAAATGTTTATTTATTATTTATATTCATTTTACTTTCATCCCCTAAACGTTTTCAAATAAAACGAACAAAAACAAGAAATAACGTATTTGACATACGTGTAATAACTAATGAATCAAGGTTCAGTAGAGCATATTTTGACATTTGATTACAACAACATTGATATTTTTAAATTATAAAAGTAAAGTTGACGTTTAGAACCTCCAAAATTAATGTTATAAATGAAGGTAGATTTAACATTTAAATTAGCATTATACATTGAAGTATAAAAAATAACATACTAAATATATCATTTTCACACTTTTGAATATTAAAAATGACATTGACATTAACATTTATATTAAAGATGATCTACATGTACTTAATTCAAAAATTTTCCTTTCTCGTTTGATCTGTCTTCACTAAAATAACTATAACTTACCCATTTTAAATATTTATTCCATAATTCTTCAAAATATTGTTTTAATAAAGGTGACCTTAATTTTGATGCTAGAAAAATAATTTTTATCAAAATATTCTAATTAAATATACTTTTTTTTCATATGACTTTGTTGATGCCCTTATTTTCTATTTTATTAATTTAATTTGTTTGACTATTGTTTTTCTTAAACTTTTTCATTCATATTTATTTGAGAATTCATATAATCAATGCTAGCAGGTGCAAGGGACGAGCTTCATTTTACCAGTATTCTTTAAAAGATAAGAAAGAATATCAAGAAAACGGATATTCTTTAAAAGATTCTCAAAAAGAATTGCAAGGTGAGGATGGGATTCGCTGAAATTCTCTCTCTCTCATTCTAAATTCATTATAAATTCATTATAAATTCTCTCTCCTTCCTCTTTCCTTCTTTGTTTCACTACTTCACCTTCCTTTCTGTTTCCCTTAATTCTGTATCGGTCCATCTTGTGTACAACTCTAGCTTTGAAGTTCATAGAAATGGCAATATATATATATATATATATATATATATATTTTGCTCATGACTAAGAACAACTAATCAAAAAAAATATATATATATATATATATATATATATATATATAACAAGAAAGCAAAAGATACAAACGAAAAGAAAGAAAGAAAAAATAACTAGTAGAAGAATTAAACCAACCTAGATGTAGATAGTTTTCTCGTTACTTCTTTTCACAATTCCCCGGTAACAGTACCAAAAACTTATTGTTATTTTACTAATTACTCGCAGGCAAAGTGAAACCGATCTCATAGAGAATGTTCAAAAGAAGATAAAACTCACGAAAATATTAACTAATACAAATTAATTAAACTCTAACCTAGTTCCAATAAATTTGATGGAGAAAAAGGTAAGACTAGGAATTATAATAAATAAAAGAAATATAATTATAAGTAAAATTAGGTTATAAAATGTATAGTAAAAAGCTCACACATAAATTACTAAGATTTCAGAATCCACCAATATTCAACTAATATCTCTACCGTTTATTGATTCCAGTATTTTGAGTGATAGTGTACAAGTCAATCTTACTGTTGAGTAATGTATTCTTCTCTCCTGCCTCTTGGTAGTTTCCCTGCTGCTCAAGACGCTGTGAGAGGTTACACTCGCCGGTGTGTGTGAGTTTTTTTTCTTTTTCTTTTCTCTTATCTCAATGGTGATTTCGTTAAGTCTCCTTCTATGGAGGATATTGCAAACCGCTGGAAAAGTTTTTCTATTGAGGAGGAAGAAGAGGATGTTGTTGGAGTTGATGAGTCGGTGTTGGAGGAAGGACGAAAAGCCATGAAATGTGGCCTGTTGGGTAAGCTGTTATCATCTAAACCATATAACAAACGATTTTTTCAATCAACGATGATTGATATTTGGCGGATGCCTGGTGTAAAGTCACGGGAAGTGGCGAAGGATATATTCTTGTTCTCTTTTGCCGGTGCTTGTGATCGAGATAAGGTTCTGGATATGGAACCTTGGAGTTTTAATCGGCGCTTGTTGTTCGAAGCCATGAGAAACGGTGATATGGCGGATAGCGATGATTTTTGTTATTCAAAGTTTTGGGTCCAGTTACATAATCTTCCGTTAGAAGGAAAGTTATCACGATGAGGAAATTGAGAGGATATGAAATGCATCTGCTTTGGGCTATAATCGAAGGCGGCGGGAACTCTTTGGTAGAGCAAGATCGATTGTTAGCGCTGGAAGAATACTCTTGGCGTCACGCTCTCTCGATTTGAATGGCTAAGGGGTGGTGATAAGAATACTAAATTCTTTCACTCAAAAGCTTCTCAAAGGAAGAAGAAAAATGAAATCAAAGGTCTTGAGAAGAGTGATGGGAGATGGGTGACGAGTGACCATGAGGTTGTCGAGGAGATCAAAAAGTATTTTGCTGAGATCTTCACGTCATCCATGCCGAGTTTTTTGGATATAGAGTCCGTAACACAAGCAGTGACCTCTTGTTTATCTCCTGGAATGTGTGCTATGTTGGAGGAGCCTTTCACGAGGAAGGAGATCTATCAAGCTCTCTTTGCTATGGGACCTACCAAAGCCCCGGGGCCGGATGGATTCCATGCGACATTTTATCAAAAGAATTAGGATATTTTAGGAGATGACTTGACTAATATGTGCTTGCGGGTTCTCAATGTTATCTGCTTGCGACTAATGTTGTTCTTATCCCGAAGATTAAGGAAGCGAGGAGGGTGTCAGATTATCGACCGATAAGCCTTTGTAATGTCTCTTACAAGGTTATATCCAAGGCGTTGGCTAATCGATTGAAACGTGTTCTCCCTTTGGTTATTTCTCAAGAACAAAGTGCTTTCGTCCCGGGTCGGCTAATTACTGACAATGTGCTTGTGGCTTTTGAGGTCCTCCATTCCATCCGACGTAAGGTTAGCGGCAATGTGGGCTTCATGGGTTTGAAACTAGATATGAGCAAGGCCTATGATAGAATTGAGTGGCCTTTCCTTGAAGGGATGATGGAGAAAGTTGGATTTGGGCAACGATTTCGAGGGTTAATCATGAAATGTGTTTCCTCAGCTAGTCTTTCCTTTATGATGGGCAATGAACCTCGCTATTTGATTCGGCCAAGTCGGGGGCTTCGCCAAGGTTGCCCTATTTCACCTTACTTATTTCTTCTATGTGCGGAGGGACTTACTGCATTACTCAAGCAAGCGGAGGTTTCTGGAAGGTTAGCAGGGATTGCAGTTGCTCGTGGAGCACCGAAGGTAAGCCATCTCCTCTTCGCCGATGACTCTATTATTTTAGCGAAAGCTAGGAGAGATGATGCAAGGACAATTATGGAGATCCTTGAGATGTATGCGAAGGCGTCGGGGCAAGTGATCAATTTTGCTAAGTCAAAAATTACTTTCAGTCCCAACACTAGGGAAGAATCGAAAGATGAGGTTAAGGGGTGTTTGCAGCTTGATGAGAATAGTCTCTCTTATGATAAGTACCTCGGGTTGCCCTCTTTTGTTGGTAGGAACAAACGGGCTACTTTTAATGCAGTCAAAGATAGTGTTTTTAAGAAGCTCAAGCTTTAGAGAGGGAGGCTATTCTCTATGGCAGGAAGGGAAATCTTGATTAAAGCAGTGGCCCAAGCGACTACCACGTATACCTTGGGTGTATTTCGGATCCCTCAAACTCTTTGTCAGGAGATTCAAGCTATGATTTCACGGTTCTGGTGGGGCGGCAACGACACTGAGAAGAAGATTCATTGGGCAAAGTGAGAGCTATTATGTCGGCCTAGGAAAGATGGGGGTATGGGCTTTTCGTGATGTGGGAGGCGTTTAATCAAGCACTTTGGCGAAAGCAGTGTTGGCGAATCCTTTCAAAACCTTCCTCCTTGGTGGCCATGATTTTTAAGGCTAAGTATTTTCCAAAGGGTGATTTTCTTGATGCTTATATTGGACACAACCCCTTATATACTTGGCCTAGTATATTATGGGGACGAGAACTATTGAAGAGTGGCATCCGTAGACGTGTTGGTTCTGGGAAATCCATTCAATGTTTTTGGGACCCTTGGATCCCTAGACCTCATTCATTCCGTCCAATTACGGCAGGGACTGAAGAAACTGAAGATTGGTTGGTGGAAGATCTTATTATTAATAGGCAATGGAACCAGGAGCTAATTCGTCATATTTTTCTCCCTATTGATCAAGAAATTATTCTCAACATGCCTTTGAGTTGTGGCCCTAGTGAAGATCTCTGGGTGTGGCATTATGATTCTAAGGGGCTCTATTACATTCGTGTTGGCTACAAGCTAGCCATGGGTCTAAGAAATTCGCCTAGCATTTACGGAGGGAGAGGGATAGTGTGTGGTGGAGGAAGCTGTGGGATCTTCATATCCCAAATAAAATCAAGATTTTTCATGTGGAGGGCGGCTTGGGTTTTTACCAACCTTTGCCAATTTGGCAAGGAAGGGGATTAATTGTGCAACAAGATGTCAACATTGTGGTGAGGAGGAGGAGTCTACTTGGCATGCTCTATGGATGTGTCCTGCTGTTATTCATGTGTGGGAAGTGAGTGCCCTTTGGCACAAGTTAGAGCTTATGAACTCTGGAGGTTTTGAAGCTTTATGCGTTATGTTTAGCAAAGAAGCAACTGGAGGCGATCTTGAAATTTTCTGTGTACTGGCATGGGCGATTTGGGCGGCTCGGAATCTATTTGTACATCATCGAGTATATCGGGAGCCGATGGAGATCCTAGGTACAACTGGGCAGACAATTGCTGATTTTCAGAGTTGTTGGGATCCGGCAGCCAAACATCGGACTACGGTGCTGTTAGAGAAGTGTCACTGAAACCTCCCGGCTGGACTTGAACTTATTACCGATGCGGCAGTTCGAGAGTGTACGAGTTCCATTGGGATAGGCACTGTCATCAGGGATGGGGAAGGAATAGTATGTGCTTGTCTGGCAAAGCGGATTGCGGGTTCTTTCTCACCTTTTTTAGCTGAATGCATGGCCCTTCGAGAAGGTCTAATTTTCGCACAAGAGTAGGGGTTATCCATCAGCGTAGCCGAAGTTGATGCTGTCCGTGCAGTTCAAGCTGTCAAGGAAAGTTTAACGATGGGCGAAGAAGGTGTTATTATAGAGGACATTGTTCGGTTATTATCCTCTATGGGTAGGTGGGTGTGCTCTCATATAAATAGGAGCGGTAATAATGTTGCTCATGTTTTAGCTTCCTTTGGTTTTAGTTGTTCACAGGATTTTGTTGGGGATTATATGATCCCTTACTTTGTATCTTCGGTTGTACTTGCCGATTTGGCTATTTAATTCTAAATTGGTTTTCGTGTTCAAAAAAAAAAAATTATCTATTGACGGTTGAATTTCGTCAACAAAAACCGACAGGTTACCTTGGGGTTTCCCTTGGGTTACCGGGCTATGTGTGTAGTGAAAGTGTGGATACTTGTTGGATATGTGTATTTGTGTGTAAAGTGAACTGTATATAAACAAACACAAGGAATTTTATAGTGGTTCACTCTGTAAAATTAGAGCTACATCCACTGTAATTTTGTATTTCTTTTGAGAGGACAACAATTTACAAGTTATGGCTCTCCTTTTTTCTCTTGTATTGAGTTCTCAGCTCCCTCTCTCGGTGGGGGTCTTTCCCTTTTATCTGGGCTTCCCGCTTCCTTCACCTAGTGGGTTTCCTTGATCGGTGAAAGCACTTAAGTGCTCTCCCTTGGTAGGCCCAAATATAACCCACTAATCAGCACTGTTCACTCAACTAATTAGTCTTCTATTACGGCTATGTGCTTCTCCGTAATGCTTTCTTGTCCCCTGTGGGGCGGTTTGAGAGTTTGTAATTAATGCTGACAGACGTCTTCCACTTTTGCACGCAACCCGCCACGTCTTAAAAGAACGTTCTCCTCGTCGCCAGCGTCGTTCAACCCCATTCGTCCTCTCTGGCGGCCCTTTCTGCTGTCGAGGAATCTCCATACCTTAATTTAGGCGGCACTATCCGTCGGCGCCACAAGGGATCGTCGCCTTAATCTGGACTTCATTCTTGGATTTTGCAGCTGATTAGGAGGGAAATGTAGGCGTCAAGGGTTGTGTGCTAGGCAGAGAGTAGTTATGGCCATGTGTCGTATTATCGTTCGTCCAGGTGTCCATCACATTTTCTCACACAACGCTTACTATCTACTGTAGAAACATATTTTGTAGGCTTTCCTTCGCTTAAAAATGTATACAATTTAATGGAAAACATATATTAAACAGCTTCACTTTTATCAATGACCACAAAGCAACAGTGAATTTATAACAATCAAGAATACATGATATTAATAATGAAATAACATTCACAAAAAGAAGCGAAAATCATAAACGTTAAAACGCAAATAGATTGGAATCAACACACAATAGTGGATTAAATAATTAAACATGGCTTCATCATCCACCTCAGTAAAAAAAAAAAAAAATATTACAAATACATGAAAAAAAAAGTAAAAACTAAAAGAAAAGAAATCACCCTGTTGAAGACCTTCCGTATCCTGTACTGTGTATCCTACATTGTATTTTTTTTCTCTCAACCTTGCAGTATTTTGGCGTCAGCCTTCTTTTATAGGCAATATTATGGGAAATAGTAAAAAATAAGTCGATATAAAAAATTTAAGAAAGTAAATAGATTAATTTTTAGTTATAGAAATTAATAGGCTATAACTTGTTAAGTTATGGTTCATAATCAGATAAGTTATGGACAAATTTATCAAGTTATGATTCATAACCAGATAAATTATAGATAATTATGAATAATAACTTATCAAGTTATGATTAATAACTAAAAAAGTTAAGGACGAAAATAATAATTTAACCTATTTATTAACCTATGTAAACTATTGACATATTAATTTTAATTCATCGCAAATTTTAGCTTATTTTTTTCTTTCTCCCCGATATTATTGCTAATGTGCGCCCACTGTAATGATAATCCAACCTTTGTTTATTAAATTTTTTATTTTTTTTATTTCTTTTCCCTTCCCGCGCCGGTTGGGATGCATTTTTCGCAAATAATCCAGTGCAGGTAGGAATATCTGAAACCGGGGTTTATTGGAGAAAAAAACTCAAAACCTAAAGTTAAAGGAATCTGCACCGATTCTTCTCTTGCAAAACCGAGCTCTAGGAAGCGGTGACCAGATCTCGCTGAATAGGTGGGGCCCGCTCTTTGGCTCCACGCAGTTCGTGTCGGGTGTGGATACACGCGCGCATGAGGACCGTTTATAGTGCTTGATCCAACGGACTCAAATTAATTCCGAAATTAAAACTGAAATTAATAAAAATAATATATTATAACCGAATTTTTAGCGTTTGAAATACCAAATGTGGTCCAAATTTATCCCTTTTTATACCGTTTGGCTCTAAATTTCAAACACTACTTAGCTAAAAATAAAACACATAAAATTAAATAAAAACACATTAAAATAAATAAAAAACAGACCAAATTGAATAAAAATAAAATAAAAACTATAATTTAAATTTTAAATAAAAACATGTACAAATAAATTAATACTTATAAAAAGTCTAAATTTAAGGGATTTAAATCAAGAGAGATCTAAATTCTCTCTCTTCTCTTCTCTTCTCTTCTTGGTTGACTCCTTCACCATCCTCTCTGTTTCCCTCAAACCTGTATCGGTCCATCTTGTGTACAACTCTAGCTTTGAAGATCATAGAAATGGTAAAGCTTGATTAGTTCATAATTCATGTTGGAACTCTATATATATACGCATAAGTATATATTCTTTGTGAATTTCCATTTAGCATACAATTTTCGTCTTTTATTAGCTTTCCAATTTCTATGATCTGTTATTACTTATCTAACATGTGTATATACAATATGTAAATCTGATCAGAATCAAATAGAATGACTGAGAGTTGTGAAATCTGATCAGAATCAACTCGTATATATATTTTCGTCAAATTTCTTATAATGAAAATTTTGCCTTCTTATATGCTGGTCATATATATATGTATGCTGGTCAAATATATATGCGTTGGACTGGGAATGAGTTCAGGAGATGTTTGCACTGCGACAAACATTCTATAACTGCATCGCATGTCTTTTTCCTGCTTTTCTCTCTTTTTTTTGTTTTTTTTTTGGTCATTTTTTCTTTTCATAAATGCCTTAATCATATAAAGTAGAACTCACTAATTCTATTTTTGATTTTTCAGGTTTCAAGCATGTAAAATATCAAGAGAAAAAAGAACTGAAATCTAAGTAACAAACCAGAGTGTCAAAGGTAAATATATATTAGACCATTTCTGATGCATATGCTAATATTAATTATATGTTAGACACCAAAAAATGTGATAATAATATATTTGTTATGTTATTTTTATTTGGATGATTGGTTCAAATCACTATATTTTAGGTTCAAACAATACTCTCTCTCTCAAAAAAAACTTGAATTTAAAATGTTCTGCTACAATATTTTCTCTCATAAAATTTGAATTCTAGCTACCTTCCAAACGGGCCTTAAAAGGTTATTTGGTACATGGATTTGGACCACGCAGTTCAAACCTTTTCACAATATTAATTTCTCTCATAAAAATCTAAAGTTTAATTTAAACTTTCTGGTTTGAACCTGTGAACTAAATAATAACTAACGTTCCACTTGTTTCGCTGATTCAAATTATGTGGTTTTGAACCTTTCGAGTTTAAAATAAAAATTATAATCCTATGTTGGTGGCCTAATCGACACTAGGCTGCCGATCACTGCTCCGCCCATCACCTTGCCGAATAGGCAATAAACATTGGTAGCGTTCAACAACCCAGCCCTAACAGGATATCCGAACCTCCTCCTCTACTCTCCGCTAAGTGCTGGCTAGAGAAATCTTAGCAAAACCCTCCTCTACCTTTGCCCTCCAAAACACGCGATGAGATGGGGTCCCATCCGTGATTCCGTATTAGGGATCATCTCCACCGTCCATTTGGATAATTGTACAATCTGTGAGAATCAATGACACCTGAACCTGGTCCTAACAGAGCCATATGGCTTTACATGGATTATGGGTTTGACCTGAGTCCAATAGCAAATTATAAATACCTCCATGATCATTTATTAAGGTATGGACAATTTCTCCCCCAAACTCTGCCTCTCCATTAATAACTCCTTAGTAAAACGCTTACTTGAGCTGTAATGACTGAGAAAATCCCAGACTTTAAATAATACAATTTATTTATTTAAGCCAGGATTTTTCTAGAAAATATTATGTGACTGAAGAATTTATGGAATCAATATCTGTATTCCTAAATTCTATAGCAGATTTCATGTTAAGTTTATGTTTTCGATCAAGTAAATTCGATCGATAAATTCTTACCGTACTTTAAGGCGGAATAATTTTTAGTACAAGTATAGTTTGAGAATCTTAATTTTAAGAATCTCCAAACACAACATGATGTTAGCAGTGTAAAAGAAAAAACGCACTGACATTTTTAAAGAAGAGAAAATTCTTAATTGCCAGACAGCTAGGCTAAAGTCACAAGATAAATACCTATAGTAGAAGGGTACAATGTGAGCTTGGGAGTTGACATCGTCAGAAATAATGTCATTCTCGGGATATAATGCAGAAAAGTTAGATTTAGAATTTATTCAGTCTAGAATTAATTTCAAGACTTGAAACAGTTTAAGATATTATGCGAGTAAGAATTTAACGTGATATCAAAGCAAATGAGGATTTAACAGTTGAACTGTAAATAAGTAGTAGAAAAAAAAGAGAACCGTCAAAAACAAAAATTTCCTGTCAGCTAAGTACCGTTCACAGTCAGTATGATTTTTACCTGATTCAAAAGTAACCTAAGAGAGTGGACTAAAGTACAAGAGGTAGGATTTATTTTTCTCTCTCTCCTTCTCCACTTTGGCCGGCCATGCATAGAAAAAATAGAGCCAAAATTGGCTGGTTGAGTGTGCTAGGGGATTACATGGTAAGGTGTGATGGGATTGTGTCAAATCAACTATTGGACATAAATGCTTACCATACTTCCTTCTTGAAGCACTCCACCGGCCATGCATAGAAAAAATAGAGCCAAAATTGGCTAGTTGAGTGTGCTAGGGGATTACATGGCAAGGTGTGATAGGATTGTGTCAAATCAACTATTGGACAAGAAAGCTTACCTCACTTCTCCCTTGAAGCACCCAAACCGGCCAAGCTTAGAGGATTTTAAGCAAAGTTTTGATTAATTAAGTTGGACACAAAGGCTTGATTAAAAGCTAAGAGGGGATTAAACAAAAGGCTATAAATACTAGATCATTTGTGTAAGCAACCTTTTCCTCTCATTTGCTCATTCTTCTCTCCTTTTCCCCACACCAAAACCGGCCCTAACACTCTCTCTTATGCTCTCTCTTTAATTTTTCTTCCACTCCCTTAAATACAAATACTAGCTTAAGATCAAGAAGGAGAAGGAGGATTAAGGTGTTCTAGGAGGATTGAACCAAGGATTTTCTTTCCTTAAGGGTATGAACTATAAAACCTTTTCTCTATTTCCATTTCTAGAAAAGTTTAAGGTTGAGAATCCATTGATGTAATTTATGATTCTTAAGGAAATAAGTTGTAATAAGGGTGTGTGAGTTTTGAGTTTAGTTTTATATGGTATGCTTATGTTTAATCTAAGTTGCTTATTTTGGTTAGAGGAAAAATTTTCCGGTTGCTTTGAACACGGAAGTGAGAACACTAGAGCAAGATTTTTAGGTGTTCCAAAGCTTAAACTTGTAGCCCTTTATGTTTTGAACATTTTATGTGGCTGTAACAAAACCCCATTTTAACTCTAAAAGCAAGTTTGAAGCCATTTTGCAAAAACGGACATGTTGTCCAAAACAATTTAAAAAAAAAAAAAAAAACTGGCAGCTACTAGTTCAGCCAAACGAGACCTTTAGAGGTTGAATCTCAGTTTTTCATAAAAATGACAATTTTAGCTTTTGATGAGACAAAGAACTTTCATGAAGAACATATTTTTAAAATCTAATTCTAAGATGTAGTAAAATACAGATTTTTGAAATGGGACAATTTTGGACTAAAACAGTTTCAAGAAAAAAACCAGTAGCCAATGTTTTCAGCCAAACGAAGCCGTTAGAGGCTGAATTTTAACTTTCTCTAAAAACAGAAATTTAAGATCTTGATGAGATGAAAAATTGTCACGTAGAATAAATTTTTCAAATATGATTATAAGATGCACTAAATCGCAGATTTCAGAAACTGCACAGTTTTAACAAAACAAAACTAACCTAGTGTTAGTTTTAACAAAAAGTGATCAAAGAACTCGAGATGTGATTTTAGTAAAATATTATGGTGTTAAACCGCACTTTAACAGAAGTATTCATAAAGAAAATTTTCAAGAAAAATGCTTTCTTTAAAGAACATAGTGGGTTATCGAGCAAATCATCCCGACGGGCACCTACGAGCCCAACATGATAAGTCCTTAGGATTTTGAGGATTTGATGTGGGTCCAACTCCCGCATTGATTTAAGAGACTCTGTTTGAGTTTAAATTTCAGCGGTCTAAGAGTTAGAATGCTATTAAGAAGTTTCTAGGCCGAATTGGGCCTTAATATCATAATAAGTCCAATGAGGAAAATTATGGAAAATAAGTTACTTGATTGGGTAAATGATTTTCAATCTAGACATAAGTATGTTAAGGGCAATTAAGGAAAATAAAATTTTGTGGATCTAATAAATTGATCCTTATAGTAAATTATCCTTCAGAAAATTAAAGGAATACCTGCCTTAAGAAAAGGGTTAGATTCCTTCATAAGTTGCTAAAATAGAATAGCAAACGACAGTTAATCTCACACTCTCAATGGGTGTTCATTTTCAGAAATAAGCAAGTAAGAGAATAGACTGTTTGGCGAAAAGTGGATTCCAGCTCTGTAAATCAGGTAAGTAAGAATCTCGCCTACAGCATGAATAGATTTTAAAGAAAAAAATTACACATGTTATATATATACATGTTTATGCTTTAAGTATTGTATGCGATGCCATGTTATGTTGCATACACCTTAATAAGTCAAGAGGAACTTATAAGAATAATCTCAGTTGAGTGTCGTATCAGCCTCCGACCTAAGGGAGGTAACTCAAGCTCCACGAGGGAGAAAAGAAAAAAAAATAATGTCCTCCGACTTAAGGGAGGCATTCAAGTTATAATCACGGTGTCGCAAGGGACCTTGCAAACCCTCACGTCCCAATGATTGCACGCAAGTGGTATGTGAGCACTCGAGCCCATAAGAAAGATAAGATAAGATAATAAGGCTATGATAAAACATCATAATCAAGCATAATCAGCTCATGCATATTTATTCATGTGTACTTACAGTTATTTTGCGAGGCATAGTTCCTACTTGCTGAGCGAAAGCTCAATCAGATATGTTCATACTGTAGGTAAGAAACCTATAAGCAATTCTTGAAAGGCAGTGGCGAGCGACGAATGAATGGTGGAGATGGGAATGGATACCGCTAGCATTAAAATCTTCCGCAATAAGTTTAAGTAAAATCATGTATATGTTTATATGATTCAAAGTTTCAAGCATGTATGTTTAAAAAGTATATGTACATATGTATGTTAGGGAAACCAAGGTTGTAGCTAACAACCTTAATTTTCAGTATTTAAGTTTTAGAACGTTGCAATAGTGCATGCAACAAATAAACAAATTTTAAACATGACGGTTTAAATGATTGGTTTTCAAAGGACTTTAGGAAGTACTTGAATTTAAGATTTCTCACGAAATTCGTTTTAAGGTCAAATTAGATGATCCGGATGTATTGGCTAGTTTTAGAAAGACTTTTAAAGAGTATGTGAAACAAGAGTTTAAATGTCATTCAGTCCAAATGATATTTTTAGAATGTTTTATCTTAACTAAAATTAAGAAAAACTTTAAGTAATTTAGTGATTCATTCTTTTGAAATTATTGTTACGAATTATGAAAGTATTCCTTCTTATGTTTAAAAAAAAATGTTCCGCAAATTTTAATAAACCAAAGTAAGTACAAGTTAAAGTTTAAGCTACGGTGGCGGCCTCATAGGAGGGATGTCACATGAGCATCGGAGGGTCATGTAGGGCGGTGTCTCCTTTGTTCCTAGATAAGTGCACCATACCAAAGAATCCAACCAACTTAGGTAGAGGTGGAGAGTTCGATCACTGAGCGCTGCCACACGTGCTGTTGTGTCAGATTTTGACATCAACAACCTATATAGTTTAATGTTATTCGAATGGGCATTTAGTAAAGATCTAAAAACCAAAAAAAAAAAATTTGAATTAGTGTTTGGTTACATCATCTACAATTGTGGTTTATTATAAAGAGCCAAATTTGAAGTAGTTTTAATTTAGGTTTTGAGAATCTTGGGGTGGGCTTATTACTGTACAAAATGGTTAGAACCGTGGAGGGGGGGTTGGGGTGAGGGGCGCTGGAGGGCATGGAATTTGGGTTCATATCGGTTCTAAACCACATTTCAGGTGCAAAGTTTATAACAACCAAACACTAGTAAATTAGATATTCATTTAAAACCACCACAAACCCATGAAACAAACGGATACTAAATTTTAAAATTTGTAAAACTAATTTTTTATTTTAAAATAATTTGACAATGCAAATGTTGCAATGATTAAATAAAGAAGTAAACATATCAACTAATAACATTTAAATGTCAAATTTGCCATGCTATATTTGGTAGCAAATTCACCACAAAGTATATAGCATATGGCAAATTTGCATAAACATTACTTTAGTAAGTTTTTTTACATTTAAATGCCAAATTTGTCATTAACACATCAATTATAGCGTTACATTAGAGATGCTCTTATTTTTAATTAATATGTCCATTAATTATTATCTTTTGCTTTGTAAAAACAAAACAAAACAAAAAAAAAATTCAAAACTGCCTGAAGGGAAAGGAAAAAACGACAAGAAAACGAAAGCATTGAAATAAAAGAATTCAACCTCAACCAAGTTGTGTGCCTTGAAAGTGCGTATAAGTTTACCATTTTCCTATCAACAATTAGAAGAGTACATCGAAGAAATTAAATGTATTACATTGCATTGGATATCTAAAAGACACTGTACAGCTCATAGTTGCTTGCATTGCAGACTATCATAGTTGCTTGAAGTGAAATTCCACTATTGATGGCGGAGACAGCGGTTTCCTCTCTTATAGACAAGCTAATTCCACTATTGACTGAAGAAGTGAACTTGTTGAGAGGTGTCCATGGAGAAGTTTCAGAAATCAAGAGGGAACTTGGGTTCATTCAGGCTATCGTCAAGAAAGCTGATCAGAAGGCAGAAGTCGAAGGTGACATTGACGATGGCGTTAAAGCATGGGTTGAAGAGCTAAGAGAAGTCGCATTCAAAATAGAAGATGTTATTGATGTGTATATATATCACATGACGATAAATCATCCTGATCGGCATCGATTCATTGCTTTCCTCCGTAAAATTGCTTGCTTTGCCACAAAACTGAAACCGCAGCATCACATTGCGACACAAATACGAGAGCTCAAAGGAACCGTTTTAGGTATTAAGGACAGAAGTGGAAGGTATGGCTTTGATTCTCTACAACAAACACCCATGAGTGATGCGCCTCAATGTTGGAATGACCCTCGGAGGGCAGCCTATTTCCTTAGAGAAGCTGACGTTGTGGGTGTTGAATCTCCTAGAAATGAATTGATTGAAATTTTGAAAACACATTCTCCAGAACGCATTGTGATTTCAATAGTCGGGTTAGGGGGTTCAGGAAACACTACTCTCGCCAAACAAGTTTACAATTCTGTAAAAAGGGACTTTGATTGTCATGCTTGGATTACAGTTTCAGAACCATATAGTGCAAAGGAGCTACTAAGAAACCTAATAAGGAAGGTTTACGAAGCAACTGAAGCATCCGCTCCAGTAACCATTGATACAATGGATGAGCAATCACTGACCGAGCAGTCGATAAAGTACTTGCAGAACAAAAAATATGTTATTGTTTTCGACGATGTCTGGAATAAAGAATTTTGGGGAGATGTAAATTTTGCCTTACCAGAAAATGGTGGAAGGATAGTGATCACGACAAGGAAGAATGAGGTTGCTAGTTTTTGCAAAAGATCAATATCTTCAGTCCATGTCCCATTGCCTCCTGACAAAGCCATGGAACTATTTTGCAAGAGGGCTTTTCTATCGGAACCTGGACGGTGTTGTCCTGCCAACTTGGAATATTGGTCTCGCAAGATTGTCGCTAGTTGCCAAGGGTTACCCCTTGCGATTGTAGCCATTGCTGGTCTTCTGTCAACTAAAAACAAGGTTCCTTATGAATGGCAAAAGTTGTATGAAACCCTCAGTTCAGAGTTGGTAAATCATTCTGAACTCAAAAGCACAACAAGAATACTATCACTCAGTTATACAGATTTACCTTACTACCTCAAATGTTGCATATTGTATTTTGGAATTTTTCCAAAGGGCTGTTCCATTAGACATGGTAGATTAATTCTCCAGTGGATAGCGGAGGGTTTTGTGAAACCTCAAAAGAACAAAAGCTTGGAGGTTGTTGCAAAAGAATACTTATCTGAGCTAATAGATAAAGGTTTAGTTGAAATATCAAATGACGATCAAGGGAAAGCAAAGAGTTGTCGTGTTCATGATCTTCTTCATGTTGTCATCTCACAAAAGATGGAAGAATCAAGATTTTGCCAAGTTTTATCGGATGAGTCACCAACTTTTGAAGGAGTAGCTCGTCGTCTATCAATAATCTGTAGCTCAGACAATTATTTGCAAAAAACTGAAATTTCCCGGGTTCGTTGTCTTTTTATGTTCAATGGGAATAATGAGATGCTCAATTCTACTGTTAATGCACTTGCTTCAAGTGTCAAGCTCCTAAAAGTACTTGATTTTGAAGACACTCCTTGTTTAGGTCATCTCCCTGAAGATATTGGAGACTTGTTTCACTTGCGATATTTAAGTGTGCGTGGTACAAAAGTGAAGCTGCTCCCAAATTCCATAGGAAAACTGGTAAACTTGGAGACTTTGGATCTAAAGCAATCATTGGTTTATGAAATTCCAGCAAGTATTAATCGGCTTAGTAAGCTGCGTCATCTTCTTGGATTTAGTTATGTCAACAACTCTGAACTCTTTTCTTTCGACAACGTAAGAGGAATAAAAATACAGAGAATCGAGTGCTTCAAACACTTGCAGAAGTTATACTACATTGAGGGCAATATTGACGGTGCTTGTATTATAGAAGAGCTTGGAACTTTGACGCAGTTAAGAACATTGGGCATTTTTCAAGTGAGAAGTCGAGATGGAAAATGTCTATGTGGTTCCATTGAGAAAATGAGATACCTCGATCCCCTTGGTGTGCGTTCGACAAGTGAAGATGAAACACTTGATTTGGATTCCATATCACATCCCCCGAATTTCTTCGGCGTCTCTATTTAGAAGGTCCTTTAATGACATTGCCGAGGTGGATCATGAAACTTCAAAATCTTGCCAAGATTGTAATTCGTTTTTCGAAATTGGGAGATGATCCATTGAAAGTGCTTGGTAATCTGCACGAGCTAGTGGAGCTTCATATCGGCGTTGATGCATTTGTCGGTGAACAACTACACTTTGAAGAAGGTGTCTTCCCGAAACTTAAGGCGCTCCGACTTCAGAACTTGAAATGGCTGAGTTCATTGATAATAGAGGAAGGAGCATTGCGCGACCTGGAAAAGCTTTACTTGGGGCCAATGCCCCAAATGAAGGAGGTGCCAACTGGCATAAAACATTTAAGAAATCTTAAATTCCTACACTTCTGGCACATGGCAGATGAATTCGTGGCAAGTGTGAATCCAAATGGAGGACACAGTTATCATATCGTTCAGCATGTAGTGCCATTTGTCTTTTTCCGTTATGCTGATAACCAAGTCTACCGTCTGCACGATTTTGGTCTCCAACAATATTTGTGGTAAAATATTTTCGTTTCAAATTTAGATTTCGAGAGATTTTCTTGAACGCCTTACCGTATGGGTAGGTTCAGAGAGTTCAGATAAAAAATTTGACTCATTAATATATTAACGTATCAGAAAAAATCTCTTAAATTAATTAGTTTTACTTTTTTCTTAAAAAATTTGACACATTAAATTAACGTATCATCACCTCTGAATTTTGTTGTTTTAATTTCCACTTGAATAGTTCGTGATCTGTCATGAATATTTTTAGTCCTGAACACGTGTGTGAATAAATAAGGTGCACGTTTGTTTGCTTTTTGTTTGTCATTATGAAAAACAGGAGCATATATACACTTCCTTTGTTATTTCTTTTCCTTTAATAAACTCGGTAAACTTTAATATATACAAATTCTGGCGCAAAGGAATGTGATGGAGTTGAATATAATTATAACTTGTCTTCCCATGCAGAGCCAAGAAAGATCACAAAGTGAGGGGAGTCCATGGACAGTAAGGAGTAAAAATATTTTTTAGTTTTTGTCTTTTGGTTTGATTCTTTTATTTCATCGATTTGAGTTTAAAATTCAAATTTTGTTACAGTAAAAAGCTCTAAAAAACAGTCACATCTAACTTTTTTGTTACAATAAAAAGCTCTCACATAAAGTCACATCTTAATTCAAATTAAATACTCGAATCAGTGAACAAACTCTAATCTTTTGCCTCTTACATTTTGCTTTTAGCATGTTTCACTTTCCGTGATCTATCAGGAAGGGATGAGTGCTCAAGCCAGAATAGAATACTAAAATCATGGTTTCTAATTCTGATCTTTTCAATTTAAATTTTTTTGTGAGAGCAAAATTTTATAGTAAAATTAATAATTTAATTTTGAGTATATAAAATAAACAGGTCTTAAAATTATGAAATAAATAGAAGGTCTGAGGCGATATATGTACTTGCTACTTTTAATTGTTATTTAACTATTCCGAATCAAGCACTTTTTGTTTATCGCTCAGGTTTTTCCCATGGGAAGCTTTATTTATTTTGATGACTAATGTTATCTTCTTGTTAAGACTAGTAAAGCTTTATTTATGTTTGCGTGGTGAGGGTTTTATTGTTGCATGCTTGCTAGTTGGAAATATAGAAGGATTCATTTATAATTATAATCGACACTTTCCTTTCAATATATATATATATATATAAACAATGGTGCTATGATAAGATTCTAATATTATCACAAAACAACAATACCATTAATAAATAAATATTAAACTAATCATTAAAACCATACTCATATATCAATATAAAATATATATATATATATATAAATATATATCATGTACATCATCTAAGGCGCATTGGTTATAAAATGTCTATTTTAGCTAAGAGAGATCCATTACAGAGGAAATTGTATTATAAATATATATATATATATATATATATATGTGAATGAGTATTAATTGAATTTACTAGGCTACCATTTTCAATATCTATCTTTAAGTTTATATATATATATATATATATATATATATATATATATTGCTTAGTACTTAATAGATGTCCCCGATAATATCAACATTGATGGAATGCTGTCCTAATCACTTTCAAATCCCCTGACCAGTTTATGAATTAACAATCCTGAAAAGAGTAATTCTATGCAAAAAATTACAATTCAAATGCAACAATATGTTGTAAGCCATATGACTACTGTGAAATCTACAATTAAATTTGTTTGAGGTTAATAGCTAAATTCAAATGGTTAGAGCGTTAGTATCCTGATCGCAGAAAAAATAAACAGACAAGAAAAATAAAGAGAGGGAGACACAGAAATTTATAGTGATTTTCTTGATAATCCAGGGTACGTCTACTAAGGCATATAGATATTTCACTATTAATATTGATGAAAAATATAGTGCTAATCTCCGTAAATATCGGGAGAATGCTATGAAAAATACTGGGAAGTATGTAAAAGTGATGAAAAAACTCCTAGGAATGCTTGAAAGTGGTGTAGGTGTCCTTTAGGGTGCGTGATCATGTGTCTCTTTCTTCCTTGGACATGCATGGGATGTATTTATAGGCCCTGGTTGCTGAATAAATGATTTAAGACAAGTTTCCCATTTTACTTGTGATTGAAGATCCTTTCCTTGTAGAGAAATTGCTTAGGAAGCAAGTTTAGGTGGAGATTGGCTTCCCCTTTTGCTATTCTGAAGCAATATGCCACGGAATATGGCTGCTATGATGGTGGAATTTATGATGAAATTCAATTGTTGAGCTGGCAGTCTCGGGACTGGACTGGTCGTTTGGGTAACAGACCACTGGACTAATCGTTCAGGCAGCCGACCTTGCTGACGACTAGTTTTGGTAGTCGATTTCGTGATTCAACCCTATTATCTTATAAGTGTGTTGACATGTATATAATAAAAAATGACATATGAAATTTGGCTTGAACAACTACTATTTTTTAATAAAAAAAAAAAATTGTTTTCATTTCATTACTAAAGAAGGAAAATTTGTCGAAATCTTCAATGCATTTTGCGGATTTGATGATTAATACAAACCAGCGGAATGAAGCAGTATCGTTTGAGCAATTGGTGGTTTGAGCAATTGGTGGTTTGGCAATGTACAAAATTAAAAAATCGAAGTGGCTAGAGTATATTATGGAATTTCTAGCAACACAGATGGAGGAATAGTTCCTCTCTTTTGTCTTCAAATGTTTCTTTTGAATTCGATAAAGTGAGATATTTATTGAGAGAAAAAAAAAAAAAAAAAGGAGCTTGCCAACCCACACCATAAAAAATCTAAAAAGAAAAAATGAAAATGCACCTAAAAAAAAGAAAAAGAAAAAGACAAAGAAAACTATTATACTACAAGGATTGTAACCTCCCAAAATTGTAAACTACAAAATTGTTTAGAGTGGTCTTTAAGATTTAAACAGTTACTTATGTGAGATCCAGTACTTCTTTGTGCTTGGATGGATTTTTTTCCTTGGTTTTTGTCATTGAAGGATTTTAATGAAGCGTCTTCTCATTATTTCAATGCATCCCAATTCAAATGAAACATAAAACCTATTCAATGGACTGGAGCCATGAAAGCTAAGATAGAACCAATGAATGCTAATCAAAGTCTAGAAACTTGTAAATCTTCTTGATGGGATATAACCTATTGGGTGTAAGTGAGTTTATAAGAGGAAGAGAAACACATATACAAAAGGTCAAAACCTATAAGGCTAGATTGGTAGTTAAGAGATACACGCAAAAGGAGAGAATTGATTACATGGAAACCTTTTCGTCTATAGTCATGTTTGCATCCATCCACATTCTCTTATCTATTGCGGGTTCTCTCAATTACGAGATGCTGCAAATAGATGTTAAGACGGCGTTCTTAAATTGTCATCTTGAAGAAAGTATCTATATGGTACATCCAGAGGGCTTCGAGTCTAAAGATCAAGAGGATAAGGTTTGTAAGTTATTAAAATCCATTTATGGATTAAAGCAAGTTTCCCGTTTTTAGAACAAAAAATTTAACCAAGTGGTCAAAACTTTTAGATTCTAACAAAATATAGATGAACCTTCTTTTTATAAGTAGATTATGTAAGAAAGACAACAATGAGTGGAATTTTAAAATTTTTATTGAATACCAAAACCATGTAGGACATGTTCAGTATGCTATATAACATAAATAACAAAAATATAAATCATGTCTTTGGAGAATTCAGAGACTGTACATCTAACAGATCAAAACATTCCAAATAGTAAGGCAGGAACAACAATATCTGAATATTAACCAGTATCATATCTCTATTCATACTTTCATATAAGCACAAGAGAATATTCTGAGCAAAAATAAAAACTAGATAGAAAAGCAAAAGAAAAAAAAAAAGCAATATTGAGCTTATATCTCTTTCTTTGTAGGGATCATGCAAACACATAGGCCTGTTCCCTTCTCTTTTGGATTAATGGGGTGGTTTAGAAGGCGCTTTCCAATCTATGGTCCCTCAGAGTGAGGGGTTAGGCAGGTAATATGGGCCTTTGGTACTTCGGTAGGGCAAGCAGCCCTTAAACAAAAAAAGGTTTTGGAACCCTTCCCCTATTCTTGCATTTCATTCTCAATCCGGTAAGGGACTGGATGGCTTTGTTAGCCCCAGCTTGGCGAATCACATCATTTCGCAACGACATTGTTTGTGCGCTCCGTGCCGTTCTCGGTCAGTGATTGCGACGGCGTTGTGTGACGACCCTCCTATGAGCCAGTCACCGTAACTTACTTTTTAACTTGTACTTACTGAAATTTCTTAAAATTTGCGGAACATTTTTTTTTTTAAAACATAAGAAGGAATACTTTCATAATTTGTAACAATAATTTCAAATAAGTGAATCACTAAATTTTTTTTAAAGCTTTTCTTAATTTTAGTTAAGATAAAACCTTTTAAAAATATCCTTCAAACAGAATAGCATTTGAACTCTTGTTTCAAATACTCTTTAAAAGCTTTTCTAAAACTAGTCATTTCAATTGGCCATCTCATCTGACTTTAAAACCGATTTCGTGAGAAATCTTAAGTTCAAGTACATCTTAAAATCCTTTTACGATTAATCATTTAAATCCTCATGTTTAAAATTCATTTATTTGTTGCATGTACTGTTGCAACGTTCTAAAACTTAAATACTCAAAAGTAGGATTGCTAGCTACAATCTCAGTTTCACGACATACATATGTACTTATTTTTTTTTTTTTTTTAAACATACATGCTTGAAACTTTGAATCATATAAATATATACATGATTTTACTTAAACTTATCTGCGGAAAATAACTGCGTGGGCGGTATCCATTCCCATCTCCACCATTCGTCCGCCGCTTACCATTGCCCTTCTTCGGGAATTGCGATAGGTTTCTTACCTACTGACATGAACATATCTGATTGAGCTTTTATTTCGCAAGTAGGAACTATATCTCACAAAAT
Source organism: Morus alba (assembly GCA_012066045.3). NCBI lineage: Eukaryota > Viridiplantae > Streptophyta > Magnoliopsida > Rosales > Moraceae > Morus > Morus alba. Next base: position 54,072,617 of record CP050224.2, read on the forward strand.
AACTGTAAGTACACATGTATAAATATGCATGAGCTGATTATGCTTGATTATGATGTTTTATCATAGTCTTATTATCTTATCTTATCTTTCTTCCTGATGGGCCCGAGTGCTCACTTACCACTTGCGCGCAATCATCGGGACGTAAGGGTTTGCAAGGTCCCCAACGACCCGTGATTTAAATTGAACTGAGTGCCTCCCTTGCGAAGGACCCTTTTTTTTGTTCATTTATCTCCCTTGTGGAGTCTGATTACCTCCCTTGTGGAGGCTGGTACGGCACTCAACTGAGTTTCTTCTTATAAGTTCCTCTTGACTTATTAAGGTGTATGCAATATGACCTAGCATAGCATACTATAACATTAAATTAATTTAAGCACATATAATTCATGTGCACTGCTTATGTGTATGCATCATAACATAGCATCGTATACCATACTTAAAGCATAAACATGTATATATATAACATGTGTAAATTTTTCTTTAAAATCTATTCATCTTTGTAGGCGAGATTCCTACTTACCCGATTTCTGAGCTGGAATTCTCTTTTTCGCCAAACAGCCTATTCTCTTCTTGCTTACTTCGAAAATGAACACCCATTAAGAGTGTCAGATTAATTGTCGTTTGCTATTCTATTTAGCAACTTGTGAAGGAAATCTAGCCCTTTACTTAAGGCATGTATTCCTTTCCTTTACTGAAGGATAATTCACTATGAGGATAGATTTATTAAATCCTTAAAATCTTATTTTCCTTAATTGCCCTTAACGTACTTATGTCTAGGCTGGAAATCAATTATCCAATCTAGTAACTAATTCTCCATAATTTTCCTCATTGGACTTACTACGATATTAAGGCCCAATTCGGCCTAGAACTTATTCACGGCATTCTAACTCGTAGGCCGTTGAAATTTAAACTCAAACGGGGTCTCTTAGATCAATGCGGGCGTTGGACCCGCATCAACCTTCAAAATTCTACGGACCTATCGTATTGGGCTCGTGGGTGCCCGTCGGGATGTTTTGCTTGAAAACTATTAAGCTTTTAAAAGAACTATCATTCAATTTTTATGAAACGATAACTCACTCATTTAGTTACAAGCACTAAAATCCCATTGTAAAATCTCTTTTCGAACACCGACTTTTGAAAACTATTCCCCAAGTCGTTTTACGGTTAACTTGTAAACCACCGTGAAACTATGTTGTAGAAATCCTTTTTGAAATCTTTCTTCATTGCTATTCCTCGTTAAAGTGAGGTCTAAACCATATTATTCTACTAAAATCACATCTCGGGTTCTTTGATAACCTTTGTAAAAAGCGACCTTTGTTTTAGTTTTGTTTTGTTAAAACTGTACAGTTTCTGAAAATCGCGTTTTACTGCATCTTAAAGTCGGATTTTGAAAATCTATTCTTCGCGACAATTTTTCGTCTCGATGCGATCTAAAATTATTGTTTTTAGTGAAAACTGAAATTCAGCCTCTAAAGGCATCGTTTGGCTGAAAACAGTGGCTGCTGTTTTTCTTTTGTTTACCTAGAATGCTGCAGCATTTTAAAAATGCTGTAGCAATCTCTTTTAAAACGCTGTAAGATTGCTGTAGCAATCTTTTTAAAATGCTATAGGTTGCTGCAGCAAATCTTTTTTTTCTTTCCAAAACTGTGTTTGGACATCCTGTCCGTTTTTTACAAAATGGCTTCAAACTCGATTTTAGAGTTAAATTTGGATTTTGTCATAGTCATAGGAAATGTTCAAAACATCAAGGGCTATAAGTTCAAGCTTTGAAACATCATAAAATCTCACTCTAGAGTCCTTATTTTTACGTTCAAAGTAACCGAAAATTTTTCCTCTAAGCAAAAATAAGCAACTTAGATTAAAATAAGCATGCCATATAAAACTAACCTCAAAACTCACACACCCTTATTACAAACTTATTTCCTCAAGAACCACAAATTACATTAATGGATTCTTAAACTTAAACTTTACTAGAAAATGAGAGATTAAGGGTTTACCCTTGAAGGCCAATATACTTGATTTCTCTTAGCTTCTTATTCACATTCTTCCTCCTCTAAGGTTGGATAATGGCTTGGAACTAGAGGAGCGGAAAAAAATTTGAGAAATACTTTTAGATCTCAAGCTTTGCTAGGAAACAAGAAAGAAAAGGTTTTAGAGTTTTACCCTTCAAGAAAATCCTTAGCTAGACATCTCTAGAACACCTTGATTCCTTTCTTCTTGTTGAGAGCAAAGACTAATGCTTTGTATTTGGGAGGATAAGGGAAAAATTTAGAGAGGGCACAAAAGGAGAGGTGTGGCCGGTTGTGTATTGAGAAAGAGAGAAAGTAGAACAATCACTTAATATGGACAATTCTCCTTAAGCATGGCCGGTTGGAGTTTTTTTAGAAAGAGGTGATGTAAGCTTATGTGGGAAATAGTTGATTTGATCTATCATCATCAATTCTTGTAGTACACTCAACTTGTCAAACAAATTTTTGTCTAATAATCTCTTCACATGGCCGGTTCTATGGAAGGAGAAAAGAAGAAACAATTTTTGCCATTAATTTCCCTTCAACCACTACCTATCCCATCACCTTACCATGTCATCCACTTGTACAATCAACTTGCCAATTTGGCTCTATTTTCCTATGCATGGCCGGCCAAATGGAGAAGGAGAGAGAAAAATCTCACCTACCCCTTGTACTCTTGTCCCCTTAAATTTCCCTTGACTCGGATAAAAATTATCTTGATTGTAAGGAAGTACCTAGCCGACAGGAAATTCTAGTTTCGGCGGTTCCTTTTCTCTTTGCTCATTTATAGTTCAATATTAAATCCCGCTTTGACATCACATTAAATTCTTACTCGCGTAATATCTCGAATTTGTTTCAAGTCTTGAAATTAATTCTAGACCGAACAAATTCTACATTTAACTTTTCTGCATTATATCCGGGAATGACATTGTTTACGATGGTGTCAAATCCCGAGCTCAAATTGTACCCTTCTGTTATGGGTATTTATCTTGTGACTTTAACCTAGTTTATCGGCAATTAAGGATTTTCTTTTCTTTAAAAATGTCGGATTGCATTTTTTTTTTTATGTTGCTAACATCATCTTTGTGTTTGGAGATTCTTGAAATTAAGATTCTCAAACTATACTTGTCTTGAAAATTATTCCGCCTTAAAGTACGGCAATAATTTATCGATCGAATTTACTTGATAAAAAACATGAACTTAACATGAAATGCCTTTCTGAATTTAGGAATCTGAGATATTGATTCCATAAATCCTTGATCACATAATATTTTCTAGGAAAATCCTTGGCTTAAATAAATAAATTGTATTATTTAAAGTCTGGGATTTTCTCGATCATTCTAATCTACCCCCTTAAGAAATTTTCGTCCCGAAAATTAGAACTCGGGGTAGCTTTTCCTCATATTCTCTTCGCGTTCTCAAGTAGCTTCCTCAATATTTTGATTTCACTACAAGACTTTAACCCGAGGGATTACTTTATTCCTTAAGGTTTTCTCCTCGCGAGCTAGGATCTGGACTGCGTGTACTTCGACAGGTTCCTGGTGCAATATATGCGATGTATTTGTCACATACTCCTCTTTTATCGAATCTTATTACTCCTTTCATCGGTACCACCTTTAGGAAAACTAAGTCTCCTATCTGAAACTCTATAGGTCCACGGTGTTTATCCGCATAGCTCTTCTGGTGACTGTGAGTTGTATCGAACCTCTTTGTGATAAGTCTCACATCCTCTATGGTTCTTCTGATAAAGGATACCATTTCTAGATGCTTCTCCCCAAGTTCATACTAATGAACTGGGGACCTGCATTTTCTTCCGTATAGAGATTCGAAAGGTGTCATTCCTATTGACATGTGATAGTCGTTGTTATAGAAAAACTCTATCAAAGGTAACTTTTTATCCCAGTTCCCTTTAAAATCCATGACACATGCTCTCAGCATATCTTCTAGGGTCTGCATGGTCCTCTCAGATTGGCCATCTGTCTGCGGTGAAAAGTTGTACTAAACTTTAACTTATACCCTATTACGTCATGTACACTCGTGAAATGGTTGTCTCTCAATAGAATAACTGAGTTTGATCGGCAAAAATGTGCAGATCTTGTCAATCGATCTCTAATTATCCAAATCGCATCGTTACTATCGGATGTTCTAGGTAACTCTACCACAAAATCCGTCGTGATTTGATCACACCTCTATTCTAGAATGTAGATCTTTTACAATTATTCTGCTGGATGTTGTTCTTCTACTTTAACTTCCTATCAATCAAGGCAATTTTAGCAACATCCTTCTTCTGTTAAGGTAACTAGTGGTTTAGATGAGATAGTTTGTCTCCAAAATGGCTGATCACTCTTCTTAGTCTCGATTGTCATTTCAATCTTCAGCTAAATTAATCTTTAGGATTAGTCAATCCATTGCCTAGTATGAGTCATGATTGATCTCGAAACTATTTTTAACTTGACATCGACGTAGACTATACATTTTCATCCTTCATTTGGCTGAGACTCCATTATCAGATTAATCTGATCTTGGTCCTACATTATCGTAATATCCTTTCGATACAAATATCGTGAAAACTCTAATTCTGAGTGTGATGTACTACTTTTGTATAACTTGGATTAAAATGTTCATCCTTGTGGTTTCTGGGGGTACTGCTAGTACAAACTGCAATACTACACATTGAATCATGGGATAATTCCATAATTCTACACTCATAACATTGCCTAGATCATAAAATATTATTGGTTTTTACTAATCGAATGCTTACTTATTAGTTCGTCAATTTGTCTGAACCGTTAAGAATGTGATGACTTATCTGAAGTCAAACAGTTTACTTGAAACTTTCACTCTCATAGCCAATATTCTCAATCATTATCTGACATGGTGTACCATTAAGTCATTTCTTTCATGTCTCACGGTACTCTTAAACATTCTCAGATATGCTTATTAGGCTTTTCATACTATATCTTGTCATACTGAGATTTTACACGTCATTCTAATATGAACACGTGTACTGAGAGGTTTTAAACCTGTAGAATGCATGGTTATTTATGGAAAAATCCATAAATAAGTAGACTTAATTATCTACTAATTCTCCTCGACATTACAATTCGCTAGGCTTATATAAATTTGATCTTCGAAATTAGAATGAAGCCGAGGAAAAGTAATGTTTTTCGTTATTCTTCATTGGCGTTTCTTCTCCGAGGTTCTTACTAGGATTATTGACCTTTCTTTCTATGAGGTCTCTTTCCTACTAATCCAAGATCTCAACTTTCTCTCTACTCTTAACTCCTGCGTTTCTTTATCGGGATCTTGATTTGATATATGAAATGACTCAAGAATCTATCATCTTAACATTTTCTTAATGGGTTCTCATTATCCAAATCTTTATCATTAGCAATAGTAGTAACTATAGCTTACTTATATACTTATACGATACTTTAGGGAATCTATCTTTCCTCAATTAAACTTTCTCTATTTTTCTTGTGGTACTCCGCCTTTCTCTTGGAGTTTGAGTGAAGAAAGATCGATCTTCTTGTCCATACTTATAGAAGCTCTCTACTTTGTTCTAATAGTTTTCCCCATTGATTATGGGTTATCCTCACTTCTACCTTGTTGGTCATAATCACCAAGCGGTTTCTTATCAAAAGCTGCGGGGCCTCAATTTAACTATTCTCCATATATATGTATATATATTTATACTTAAGTTGGAGACTTCACCTATCATCGACCAATAGTTCATATGACGACTAACTCAAAGGTACCTCAAATCCTTTTCTCACATAAAAACTGTATTGTAATACTCTCTTATTCTAACTTATTGTAGAATTTGTGGCCAAACATCGTATCATATCACAATTGTTTAGGCACTTTTTCCTGTCGGAACCTTATTTCATAGAGTACTTGAGACCCTACGAATCTAAATTTCATACAACTAGTGTAAGATATACTTCTACAAGATAAGGTTGTGTTGATTCCTGAGTCTGTAAATGACTACTTGAGGTTTACCGACCTTATATTTGTCTTATAATCATCAGACTTAATAACTAGTTTCCTCAAATACTTAAGTCCTTAAGAAATACATGTATCAACCTCATCTGACATACTTATCTTCATGTTGGAGCTCTAACTGTTTATGTTTCTATCACAAACCATTCATAACTCTCCTTCAATTTTTTTTTTGAAGGATAGTTATTGCTAGCTACATCATCTTTTCCTTTGGGGTTACCAATGTACCCTTTAACGATGTGATACTCCTCAAAGAACAATTACCTTAAACTTATGACTCTAGAAAAAATTCTAATAATTTCTCCTTAAAATAGGTATATTTCGAAGCATTACCTTTTGTTGACATTTTTGTTCTTAAGTAGGATCATCCATCTTTCGATCCTTGTACCTTTCAGAGCATAGATCATAGTCTTAATGATTATACATTCATCCTTCTTAACCTAATCCTCGACCTCTAAACCCAATAAGGTCATCCTCCCAGTGTAAAAATGATTACACCTAAAAATTCTTTCATTTTCTTTAGATTCCTAGATTGATAATACTGTTCCCCTATTTATCATCGGGCAGGGTATATAAAATAAAATCCTCAAACCATTGCTACGTTTGATACCCCATTATCTTACCTTTAACTTACTTATCGTACTGACTAAACTATTAGTCCTTATTGTTCCTTTACTTATGCAAGAGATCTCCTCCTTTAAAATGATTACATTTCATATCCTCCATTAAGAGTTTGACTTATAAATTCATAACTTCCGTCCTCAAAGTTTCAATTATAAGTCCTAATAAATCTGTCTTAGATTGGCATCACAACCAAATTTTTCTTAATAGATAAACACCATCCTTAATTGGTTTGCTCCACTCTTGTTGTGATTTCCTTTTTACAACACCTCTTGATTGGCATGGAAATCATATTATTTCTATTTTCTTGCTTCATAATATCTAATAATGAGTCACACTTTGACTCTGAGGTTTCTTATACTTCTTAAGTTGTAATCCCGTTTATCAAGGGATTTCGCCTACTTAAGTTAATCACCTTGAGTAGATACGTAGATGAGCACCTTTATTACTTTATTTTGATCACATATCTCTATTCATGGTCACCTTAGTATCTTATCGACTTGGCACATCTAATCCATGATTTTCTAATGGATAAGCTTATGACAGTGTATTGTCACACCTTACACCCCCTCTTTTGTATTGTGGGATGACTCATTTTTACGTCAATCAATACCTTCACCGTAAAGGCAACTTTTTCTTTTATCATCTTTACCTAATGCAATCTTAATTCTTTTAGCGGATTTTAAACAAATCCGTAACTGTATTCTTCAATCATAAATAGGGTAAGAATATCTCCCTTGAGATCGTTGTAGAGGGATTAGTTTGGTCAAAACTAACCTAGAACAACATCCTTCAATTTGTCCATGACCTTCGGTGTTCTTTTCTTATCACTTAAACTGCTACTTACATTTAAACTCATTGCATTAGTTCTTGTACCTATATCCAAATGAGATTCTCAACATCTCAAACCTCTTTTGCATTTGTCTTAACTTATAGCCTTTGTGCGTTATTTATCATCACATTAATACACATAGGTACTTTCTATGAGATTGCTAAACATTTTAAGGCTAGCACTCATCGTGTATCATATCTTAAGTGCGTCGCTTAACATCTACCATAAGCTGGTATTGCTTAATGTTGAAGCTCTATTTCCTATATCGTATCTTGATATACACATATAGTCGTCGAACGTGGCCCACATCTAGCTTGATGGGGTTACATCGTCCATCTACTTATTAACATCGTCTTTATGCTACATAGTCAGATCCTTTTTATGGATCCATGCTGAAAAGCTGCTACTAGCAACATAGTCATGCGTGCTTCCTCAAAAGGAGTTTCGGTAGTTGTTTCTTTTCAAACTGCTACACGTGGCTCCGATACTTTGCTTGGCTTGATAATCCAGCAACGATCATTACGGGGTCACCTCAAACGATCACACTTCTTGAGATATCGTCTTGTCAGCCCAAGGGAATACAACACAGTAAAACGCTGGGGCGGTTCGACTTGAATGGTCCTTGATAGAACGATATTAATCGTGCGAACATATTAACCTTTGGTTGCTCGTTAAATAAGCGTTCGCGTCTATTAACTACTATAAACTACTTATCATAAACATACTTTAACTTACTTGGACTATGGCAAAGCAGACGCGTGACGACGTGGAGTAGGATGGCAGGATACCGGCTCTGATACCAACTGTGACGACCCTCCTATGAGCCAGTCACCGTAACTTACTTTTTAACTTGTACTTACTGAAATTTCTTAAAATTTGCGGAACATTTTTTTTTTTAAACATAAGAAGGAATACTTTCATAATTTGTAACAATAATTTCAAATAAGTGAATCACTAAATTTTTTTAAAGCTTTTCTTAATTTTAGTTAAGATAAAACCTTTTAAAAATATCCTTCAAACAGAATAGCATTTGAACTCTTGTTTCAAATACTCTTTAAAAGCTTTTCTAAAACTAGTCATTTCAATTGGCCATCTCATCGACTTTAAAACCGATTTCGTGAGAAATCTTAAGTTCAAGTACATCTTAAAATCCTTTTACGATTAATCATTTAAATCCTCATGTTTAAAATTCATTTATTTGTTGCATGTCTTTGTTGCAACGTTCTAAAACTTAAATACTCAAAAGTAGGATTGCTAGCTACAATCTCGGTTTTCACGACATACATATGTACTTATACTTTTTTTTTTTAAACATACATGCTTGAAACTTTGAATCATATAAATATATACATGATTTTACTTAAACTTACTGCGGAAAATAACTGCGTGGGCGGTATCCATTCCCATCTCCACCATTCGTCCGCCGCTTACCATTGCCCTTCAGGAATTGCTAATAGGTTTCTTACCTACAGCATGAACATATCTGATTGAGCTTTCGCTCAGCAAGTAGGAACTATATCTCACAAAATAACTGTAAGTACACATGTATAAATATGCATGAGCTGATTATGCTTGATTATGATGTTTTATCATAGTCTTATTATCTTATCTTATCTTTCTTACTGATGGGCCCGAGTGCTCACGTACCACTTGCGCGCAATCATCGGGACGTAAGGGTTTGCAAGGTCCCCAACGACCCGTGATTTAAATTGAACTGAGTGCCTCCCTTGCGAAGGACCCTTTTTTTTTGTTCATTTATCTCCCTTGTGGAGTCTAATTACCTCCCTTGTGGAGGCTGGTACGGCACTCAACTGAGTTTCTTCTTATAAGTTCCTCTTGACTTATTAAGGTGTATGCAATATGACCTAGCATAGCATACTATAACATTAAATTAATTTAAGCACATATAATTCATGTGCACTGCTTATGTGTATGCATCATAACATAGCATCGTATACCATACTTAAAGCATAAACATGTATATATATAACATGTGTAAATTTTTCTTTAAAATCTATTCATGCTGTAGGCGAGATTCCTACTTACCTGATTTATAGAGCTGGATTTCTCTTTTCGCCAAACAGCCTATTCTCTTACTTGCTTACTTCTGAAAATGAACACCCATTAAGAGTGTCAGATTAATTGTCGTTTGCTATTCTATTTAGCAACTTGTGAAGGAAATCTAGCCCTTTACTTAAGGCATGTATTCCTTTCCTTTACTGAAGGATAATTCACTATGAGGATAGATTTATTAAATCCTTAAAATCTTATTTTCCTTAATTGCCCTTAACGTACTTATGTCTAGGCTGGAAATCAATTATCCAATCTAGTAACTAATTCTCCATAATTTTCCTCAATGGACTTACTACGATATTAAGGCCCAATTCGCCTAGAACTTATTCACGGCATTCTAACTCGAGGCCGTTGAAATTTAAACTCAAACGGGTCTCTTAGATCAATGCGGGCGTTGGACCCGCATCAACCTTCAAAATTCTACGGACCTATCGTATTGGGCTCGTGGGTGCCCGTCGGGATGTTTTGCTTGAAAACTATTAAGCTTTTAAAAGAACTATCATTCAATTTTTATGAAACGATAACTCACTCATTTAGTTACAAGCACTAAAATCCCATTGTAAAATCTCTTTTCGAACACCGACTTTTGAAAACTATTCCCCAAGTCGTTTTACGGTTAACTTGTAAACCACCGTGAAACTATGTTGTAGAAATCCTTTTTCGAAATCTTTCTTCATTGCTATTCCTCGTTAAAGTGAGGTCTAAACCATATTATTCTACTAAAATCACATCTCGGGTTCTTTGATAACCTTTGTTAAAAACGACACTGTTTTAGTTTTGTTTTGTTAAAACTGTACAGTTTCTGAAATCTGCGTTTTACTGCATCTTAAAGTCGGATTTTGAAAATCTATTCTTCGCGACAATTTTTCGTCTCGATGCGATCTAAAATTATTGTTTTTAGTGAAAACTGAAATTCAGCCTCTAAAGGCATCGTTTGGCTGAAAACAGTGGCTGCTGTTTTTCTTTTGTTTACCTAGAATGCTGCAGCATTTTAAAAATGCTGTAGCAATCTCTTTTAAAACGCTGTAAGATTGCTGTAGCAATCTTTTTAAAATGCTATAGGTTGCTGCAGCAAATCTTTTTTTCTTTCCAAAACTGTGTTTGGACATCCTGTCCGTTTTTTACAAAATGGCTTCAAACTCGATTTTAGAGTTAAATTTGGATTTTGTCATAGTCATAGGAAATGTTCAAAACATCAAGGGCTATAAGTTCAAGCTTTGAAACATCATAAAATCTCACTCTAGAGTCCTTATTTTTACGTTCAAAGTAACCGAAAATTTTTCCTCTAAGCAAAAATAAGCAACTTAGATTAAAATAAGCATACCATATAAAACTAACCTCAAAACTCACACACCCTTATTACAAACTTATTTCCTCAAGAACCACAAATTACATTAATGGATTCTTAAACTTAAACTTTACTAGAAAATGAGAGATTAAGGGTTTACCCTTGAAGGCCAATATACTTGATTTCTCTTAGCTTCTTATTCACATTCTTCCTCCTCTAAGGTTGGATAATGGCTTGGAACTAGAGGAGCGGAAAAAAATTTGAGAAATACTTTTAGATCTCAAGCTTTGCTAGGAAACAAGAAAGAAAAGGTTTTAGAGTTTTACCCTTCAAGAAAATCCTTAGCTAGACATCTATAGAACACCTTGATTCCTTTCTTCTTGTTGAGAGCAAAGACTAATGCTTTGTATTTGGGAGGATAAGGGAAAAATTTAGAGAGGGCACAAAAGGAGAGGTGTGGCCGGTTGTGTATAGAGAAAGAGAGAAAGTAGAACAATCACTTAATATGGACAATTCTCCTTAAGCATGGCCGGTTGGAGTTTTTTTTAGAAAGAGGTGATGTAAGCTTATGTGGGAAATAGTTGATTTGATCTATCATCATCAATTCTTGTAGTACACTCAACTTGTCAAACAAATTTTTGTCTAATAATCTCTTCACATGGCCGGTTCTATGGAAGGAGAAAAGAAGAAACAATTTTTGCCATTAATTTCCCTTCAACCACTACCTATCCCATCACCTTACCATGTCATCCACTTGTACAATCAACTTGCCAATTTGGCTCTATTTTCCTATGCATGGCCGGCCAAATGGAGAAGGAGAGAGAGAAAAATCTCACCTACCCCTTGTACTCTTGTCCCCTTAAATTTCCCTTGACTCAGATAAAAATTATACTGATTGTAAGGAAGTACCTAGCCGACAGGAAATTCTAGTTTCTGACAGTTCCTTTTCTACTGCTCATTTATAGTTCAATATTAAATCCTGACTGCTTTGACATCACATTAAATTCTTACTCGCGTAATATCTCGAGCTGTTTCAAGTCTTCAAATTAATTCTAGACTGAACAAATTCTACATTTAACTTTTCTGCATTATATCCCGGGAATGACATTGTTTCTGATGGTGTCAAATCCCGAGCTCAAATTGTACCCTTCTGTTATGGGTATTTATCTTGTGACTTTAACCTAGCTGTCTGGCAATTAAGGATTTTCTTTTCTTTAAAAATGTCAGTGCATTTTTTTTATACGCTGCTAACATCATGCTGTGTTTGGAGATTCTTGAAATTAAGATTCTCAAACTATACTTGTACTGAAAATTATTCCGCCTTAAAGTACGGCAATAATTTATCGATCGAATTTACTTGATCAAAAACATGAACTTAACATGAAATCTGCTACAGAATTTAGGAATACAGATATTGATTCCATAAATCCTTCAGTCACATAATATTTTCTAGGAAAATCCTTTGCTTAAATAAATAAATTGTATTATTTAAAGTCTGGGATTTTCTCAGTCATTACACGTTGGTTGTCTACTAAAAGCATTATTGCAAAAGAGCAAGAAGCAGAACTAGACGTTGTCATGATTCCATTGTTTTAAAAAAAGATTCCCTTCTTTGAGAATGTATTCTTAAAACACGTATTTCTTATTGTAGAGGATAAAATCTACAATTAGAGGAATCAAGGGCCAATGACCGAGTTAGGAGTCGTCAATTAGTGATGTTGATCCGCTGCGAAAAGGAGAGCGTTAGTAAACATGAAAGTAAAGAAAAGCAGTAAAAAGACACATAAATTTATAGTAGTTCCCCTGGTATAACTTAGGGTACGTCCACTATAGGGCTCTGATGGTTTCACTATGTATGTTGAAAAGCATTATAATGAGTTATTAAAAGAAATACAAAATGAAAAGAGAAATATATCTTTGGAAAATACAATAAATAATGGAAAAGTGTGTTGTAAGTGAGCGTGAAGAAGAAGATCTTTGTGTGTATCTTGGAAGACGTCTAAATGCCTTGTATTTATAGTAGAAGAGGCTCCATGAGTTTTTTTCTCATTCCTTGAGTGATTTTTCCATTAATTCGTGATATTCCTTTCCTTCTTAGGCGTTGTATGACTTTCCTTAACTGATTCTCTTTACAGTTGATTCATCACGTATGATTTATTGTCCTTCTGGAGTTGATTCGGGCTCTTTATTCATGGTTGATGGAGATGTAGTTTCCATATATGGAAAGCAGTCAATCTCCTCCAATAAAAGGGTTGCTTGTAGTCTAAGTCGACCATTGACCTTTTTCCTCATTAATTCCTCTAACTCAAGCAGATGATTTCTTTTCCTTTTCGGTTTTACATTGCGAATTTCGTATGTAGAATGTCCTGAGCATATTCTCTCGTGACTTGATGTCCAAGGGCATTCGTCGACTCGTAGGGTCAACCGGTGGGAGTGACCAGTTGATGAGTCATTTTAGTCGATTCAGAAAGTCGCAGTACTCATCTTATCTAAACACTACTTCCTTTCTTTCACATTTCTTATTAGCACTACTTCTTTCTTGCTTCAAAAATCTTTTCAGATTAACCTCTTTTTTCCTAATTTGTTTTTTTTTTAACTCGTTCATCATATTTCTGAAAATGTGTTCCTTTAGAAAATGTTTTCTTGTAACACGTATTTCTTATGCACCTCCTTTCTTCCATATTTCTTATTATCGCTACTTCTCGCCTCATATCCTATTTATCTAAATGTTTATTTATTATTTATAGTCATTTTTGTGACGACCCTAACTTTTGATCATCATCCTACGTTCATACTTAGCATTACTTAACCTCTACTACTTTCTAATTCTATTCTCATTCGTAAAATGTCGTAGCATTTTGTGTTTAACTATACATGAAATGTTGTAGCAGTCTACTAGCATTTTGTTACATTAATCGTACATTGTGACTAGAGGTTGCTATGCATAACCTCATAGTTCTGTGATCTTTACTTGCATTACATAACCTAACCATATCTATAAATATGGTCTACTTAAAACACTTTGTAGCGTTTACCAATTGCGTGTAGATCCCATTACCCACTTGCCCACACTCCACTGTTGCATCCTCTCTGCATGCCCAGCAATAAGTTTCAGAGAACCGGTGCCTTACCCGAGCTTCCTACAACACGAACAAACGTAATGAGCTTTCGCTCAGCAACTAACAGTAGGCCATAGTAAAAGCATACAATAATGCATACCCATATATGCATTCATGTCATATATCCTAAAACATTATGTACTTCTAGAACGTATATCGCTTATGTTCTTCTTCTTTCATTACGTACTTTGTTCAGTTTTTGCCTCTTTTTAGTCGTTCACATTGTATTTTCACGTTCTAAATGACTTTCATATTGTGTTTCTCTCTTTTCTTTCTTCTTTATAGATACCGTACCCTTATATGGAACGATTTCTGTTTTTGTTTTATTGTCTTTTAAAACTTCTTATGGGCTCTGTCCTGTTGTACCATAGCGCGCATAACCAGTGAGGAGTGGGGTCGCTAACCAATCCAACTCAGTCACGGTTTCATTTCTTTCATAGTCTCATAATAATCTTTCCTTCGAAGGCTGGTACAAACAGAATGTTTAGTCTCCTACCATTTATGAATTTTCTCATTGAAACGGTAACTTTAGTTAAAACTTATGATTTTGTGCATTTTGAGCAATTTATCATGATTTCTTTATACGTCATTTTACTGTCATCTTTTCTCAGCATGACAGTAATTTCAATCTCATTTTGCATTTTAACGCATTTCCATCAATTTTCCATGAGATTGATTTTGACTTAATCTCATACTTTTTGTAGAGTAAAATTCTACTACGATTTACGGTCCATAAGTACATTTATAGCACCATACATCTTAAAACATTGATAACATCATACATCTTGAATCATTCATAGCATCATATATTATTCAAGAAACACCATTCTTATTCTAACATTCATTGAGCATGTAATATGCACAATTTTTTGCAACACAGAAGAATAAGTTCGTTCGTGTCATAGACAAAAACAAACTACTAGTACTTACCATATGCACAATTTATGTGCAACATAGAAAAGTAAGCTTGTTCGTGATATAGACATAGAAAAAAAAAACTACTGTACTTACCTGCTTTCTAGTTATAGCATTATTCTCTACTCGCTCAGATCTTCTATCCTTTACTGCTAAGTTCTGTTAATAAACACCCATCCAGATGGTAGGATTAGCCTTTAGTATGCTATTTTATGTAGGATAGTCATAAAGGAAATTAAATCCTTTCTTATAGAATGTATTTATCCCTTTTATTAAGGATCATAAAAATTATAATTTCTATTATAAGGACTAGTTAAATCCTCATAATTCTATATTCCATAATTGCCTTTACGAATTCGTGAATTCATAAATAACATATCCCATGGACATCATATGTTCTAAATTACTTATCATTAATCATACTATACTTGCCTCAATTCCGAGCTAAGTGGTTCCGGTAATACCCGCTTGTCGTGTTCCACTGCGTATCTCCTTGATATCCATTTTAGGAGAAATCATAAACGCTTTGCATGATCCACTAGCATCATTGAAGGGTTAGACATTCAATTCTAAACTTCAGTGAATTCATTCGATTCACCTCGATCCACGTGAAATCGGTACCATACCAGTTTTATCAAAATTGAATTTGGTCGAGCGGAGGTCACCATTGCGTTCAGCAGATCGAAATGAGTCGGGATATGGTCTTGGATCATCAAATGGAAGTCGATAGCCTGAGGAATGACACCTCACCGGAATATGGCGGCGGTGTACGGCGGCGTATAGCGGCGCATGCTCCCGGAGAGTTTTTCCGTGGCGGACTTGGGTCCTACCCCCCACAAATCAACCTTTATGAGTCCATTGGTGTGGTCAATTTCATACCATTCGACCTGTAACAGTACATATCGGGACCGGTAACGTCGCTAAAATCCAGCGACTCAAATCTCACATTTCCGGTCATGAAATCCTAAAATTAGTTAAGGGGTTTTCTTACCCATGATCTCATGAGTGTTTCGACACCAAACTCACGATGATCTAACGGTCCGATCATCGAAACCAACCTACACCATCACGACGGCGGCGGCGAGCTCTGTTTTCTGGCTAAATGGCGACGGTGATGACTAACTCTGGTCAGGATCGACTCGTCTATTAACTCTGAATGTAATAGTAGGGGTCGTGACACCCACTACATCCCGGAGGAAGAGAAACGACGGTGGCGGTACGGCGGTGCTCCGGCCATAATTGAGCTATGAAAATGGGTGGGTTTTCTTCGTCACACTGCACTGAGTCCATTGGGACTGAAATCACCTCAATTGGAGGTCGGACGAAGGAAATATCGCGATCAAAAGTTTTGGTTGTTTTTAAAACTTTGGCCAGCGATTACGGCTTATTCCGACAGAGTTCGGGGTCGTGCGACCTGTCAAAATGCTCGGCTCGTCGAAAGCTTTCCATTGACACCAGTTGTATCAAAAACAGAGGTCTAAATCTCAAAGTGAGATTTTGGCCATAGACGGTTTTATTTTTGAGAGAGAACGTTCGAGAGAAGAGAAAAACAAACGAGTGGAGGAGAGAGAAAGTGAAACTTTAGAACTTATCCTTAAAAGTTCTCTCAAACATATATAATTTATTCTACTGGAGATTATTTACTTCATCGACAAAAATTTAATTTTTCGACGAGTTCTCTTTTATTATTTACTTACGGTCCAATCTTAATATAAGAATAATTCAATATTATTTTATATTCTTAATTGTATACTAAATTGGACTATTTCAAGTCTTAAAACTATTTTTAGACTCAATAGTTAAGACTTGACTCTTTGTATATTTTGTCTTCTCTCTCTCATAACCATATCTCGTAACTAATATCAAAGCTTAACATTATAAGCCCTGTACTTATATTTTCTTATGAATCTATCGACATAAGTATGAAAAATCCATAATTAATTCTACTTATTAATTATTGAATTTTCCCGGATATTACAATCTACCCACCTTATAAAATTTTCGTCCTCAAAATTCAAATAAACTAGGGACATCTTACTCTTGCTTTGTAACTTACTCCCGTGGGTTCTGGCACATACCTTTTGAACATCATTACGTGATTCTCATTTGCCCATATGCTAATTTCTATGGTGACGCCTAGCATGTATGCATCCTCACCAATTCTCTTTGAGATCTCGAAGGTCTAATACATCTCGGGTTTAGTTTCCTCTCCTATTGAATTGTATTACACATTTCATTAGTATAACCTTTGAAGTCTAAGTCTCCCACTTAAACCTCTAAAAGTCTCTGAGTAAAATATCATGTTGAACTTTAACTTAGAGCTTTTTCGCATCTTGTACGCTTTCTCTCAAAGCCTTGACATGAAATGATTGTCTCGGTTTCAATTATGGACACGAGAACTTCATGCAACGTTACTATTTTAGACTATTTTCAATTCGGTAGTCGTTCAATAAAACAACTGAACTTGATGAGCAAAAGTAAGCGGAACTTGATCAGTAGATCGATGCTCACCCAATCACATTGTTGTTGTCGGATGATTTAAGCAATTCTACTACAAATTCCATCATGATTTGATCCCATTTCCATTTTGAAATATCGATCTTTTGTAATTCTCGTGTCGATCTTGATGCTCTACCTTTATGGAAAGTAAGAACTTTGATCTGACCAATGACATCTTCTTTTCGTATCTTAGCTTTTGTATCTATGTTGGATAATAATCTAGTTTGTGGGGACTAGCAAGCGGTTCATCATCTTATCACTTTATCCATGAAACTTTATTAATATGTTATCGGGACTAGCAATTATTGTAGTTCATAACATGCATATCTACTTGTTCTAAAACTTCTAAGAATTCATTCATCTTTTTTCGAGCTTATCCTTTCACATCTCTTACATATGTCTTGCTTGTGTATACACATATCATTATGCTCATATTATTCATTTTCATATCGTTCATACTCTCACATCATGCAATTGCAAAATATTTTTCTTTTGCTAGCAACTACTTCATATTATACTTATAAGTTATATTGTATTTATAATACATACAATAGACACAATTCATAACATTCATATACATATTCATCATACTTTATATCATAGAATTCACTTTCACATCATAGAACTGCTAATATTTTTAAAATTAGCAATTCTTGCATATCATAGACCATTCTTTGAATTCGAGACCTTTCTCGGCTACAACTAGTCACATAGTAAAAAGTTCTTCCGAACTATTCATACATAAGTCATACTTTTATATCTATCACTTTCTTGTTCAATCGTATGGTGTATCGCACCTCTAACCCCATAGTGATACGGCGTCTATATAATCTTTTACGTCGTCTCTAGACTTGATATCGTTGTCCTCGTCATTGGTTCAAACCAGAAGGCCTTTATGTCGAGGTGCTCAACCCTAATTCGGATAAGCATCTCGATATCATCACCCTTGGTGGTAATCATTTAAAAAGACTTGTTCTTTTCGTTCTTCGTGTATCCTAGCTATGACTTTCTTCATTCTCGTGGCAAAGTGAGGGCGTAATTCATTCACCAATATAATCAAACACGGTGAAGATGCGCTCATATGTCGCTCTTTGATTGAGTGTTAGCAATCACGCAGAAAAAGACTTGCGGCTTCTTTTCTTTCCGTAGCGGAATTACCATGATCGTAGCTCTCTAATTGATAGAAAAAAATAAGGACGAAGGGTTAAAGGAGGAAAGTCCTTGCGTTAGCTCTCTTTCAAACCATTGAATGAAGCTTTATATATCCTCGTTTGGACTTGTATTCTAAGTCATCTTGAAGTGTCGATTCACACGATCACGAAATTTCTGATGTTGTTTTGCTCATCCGGAAATTTGACATATAATTGACTTCTCGTGATGCGATGCGTCAATGGCGACTAGACTCATCATTCATTTGTGAGAAGACGTTCAAGCCATATTGGCATCTCAATCGTCCGACTATGTCTATGTCATTCGTAAAACACATTACTTCTTAACTACCTTAATCTATTTAACATAAACTTAATTCAACTTACTTGGGCAAAGTGTAAAATCGGAAGCTCGCCAGAATGTGGGTGGGTGGCAAAAACTTTGCTCGATACCAACTGTGATGACCCTAACTTTTGATCATCATCCCCACGTTCATACTTAGCATTACTTAACCTCTACTACTTTCTAATTATATTCTCATTCGTAAAATGTCGTAGCATTTTGTTTTTAACTATACATGAAATGTTGTAGCATTCTACTAGCATTTTGTTACATTAATCGTACATTGTGACTAGAGGTTGCTATGCATAACCTCATAGTTCTGTGATCTTTACTTGCATTACATAGCCTAACTATATCTATAAATATGGTCTACTTAAAACACTTTGCAGCGTTTACCAATTGCGTGTAGATCCCATTACCAACTTGCCCACACTCCACTGCTGCATCCTCTCTACATGCCCAACAATAGGTTTTAGAGAACTGGTGCCTTACCCGAGCTTCCTACAACACGAACAAACGTAATGAGCTTTCGCTCAGCAAGTAACTGTAGGCCATAGTAAAAGCATACAATATTGCATACCCATATATGCATTCATGTCATATATCCTAAAACATTATGTACTTCTAGAACGTATATCGCTTCGGTTCTTCTTCTATCATTACGTACTTTATTCAGTTTTTGTCTCTTTTTAGTCGTTCACATTGTACTTTCACGTTCTAAACGACTTTCATATTGTGTTTCTCTTTCTTTCTTTCTTCTTTATAGATACCGTGCCTTTATATGGAAGCGATTTATGTCTTTGATTTCTTGTCTTTTAAAACTTCTTATGGGCTCTGTCCTGTTGTACCATAGCGTGCATAACCAGTGAGGAGTGGGGTTGCTAACCAATCCAACTCAGTCACGGTTTCATTTCTTTCACAGTCTCATAATAACCTTTCCTTCAAAGGCTGGTACAAACAGAACATTTAGTCTCTACCGTTTATCAATTTTCTCACTGAAACGGTAACTTTAGTTAAATCTTATGATTTTGTGCATTTTCAGCAATTTATTATGATTTCTTTATACGTCATTTTACTGTCATCTTTTCTCAGCATGACAGTAATTTCAATCTTATTTTGCGTTTTAACGCATTTCCATCAATTATCCATGAGATTGATTTTGACTTAACCTCATACTTTTCGTAGAGTAAAATTCTACTACTATTTACAGTCCATAAGTACATTTATAACAACATATATCTTAAAACATTCATAACATCATACATCTTGAATCATTCATAGCATCATATATTATTCAAGAAACACCATTCTTATTCTAACATTCATTAGGCGTGTAATATGCACAATTTTGTGCAACACAGAAGAATAATGGATTCACTGAAGTTTAGAATTGAATGTCTAACACTTCAATGATGCTAGTGGATCATGTAAAGCGTTTACGATTTCTCCTAAAACGGATATCAAGGAGATACGCAGTGGAGCACGACAAGCGGGTATTACCGGAACCGCTTAGCTCGGAATTGAGGCAAGTACAGTATGATTAATGATAAGTAATTTAGAACATATGATGTCTATGGGATATGTTATTTATGAATTCACGAATTCGTAGAGGCAATTATGGAATATAGAATTATGAGGATTTAACTAGTCCTTATAATAGAAATTATAATTTTTATGATCCTTAATAAAAAGGATAAATACATTCTATAAGAAAGGATTTAATTTCCTTTATGACTATCCTACATAAAATAGCATACTAAAGGCTAATCCTACCATCTGGATGGGTGTTTATTTATAGAACTTAGCAGTAAAGGATAGAAGATCTAAGCGAGTAGAGAATTATGCTATAACTGGAAAACAGGTAAGTACAGTAGTTTTTTTTTCTATGTCTATATCACGAACAAGCTTACTTTTCTATGTTGCACATAAATTGCGCATATGGTAGGTACCAGTAGTTTGTTTTTGTCTATGACACGAACGAACTTATTCTTCTGTGTTGCACAAAATTGTGCATATTACACGCTCAATGAATGTTAGAATAAGAATGGTGTTTCTTGAATAATATATGATGCTATGAATGATTCAAGATGTATGATGTTATGAATGTTTTAAGATGTATGGTGCTATAAATGTACTTATGGGCCATAAATAGTAGTAGAATTTTACTCTACGAAAAGTATGAGGTTAAGTCAAAATCAATCTCATGGAAAATTGATGGAAATGCGTTAAAACGCAAAATAAGATTGAAATTACTGTCATTCTGAGAAAAGATGACAGTAAAATGATGTATAAAGAAATCATGATAAATTGCTGAAAATGCACAAAATCATAAGATTTAACTAAAGTTACCGTTTCAATGAGAAAATTGATAAACGGTAAGAGACTAAACGTTCTGTTTGTACCAGCCTTCGAAGGAAAGGTTATTATGAGACTATGAAAGAAATGAAACCGTGACTGAGTTGGAATGGTTAGCTACCCCACTCTTCACTGGTTATGCGCGCTATGGTACAACAGGACAGAGCCCATAAGAAGTTTTAAAAGACAAGAAAACAAAGACATAAATCGTTCCATATAAGGGTACGATATCTATAAAGAAGAAAGAAAAGAGAGAAACACAATATGAAAGTCGTTTAGAACGTGAAAGTACAATGTGAACGACTAAAAAGAGACGAAAACTGAACAAAGTACGTAATGAAAGAAGAAGAACATAAGCGATATACGTTCTAGAAGTACATAATGTTTTAGGATATATGACATGAATGCATATATGGGTATGCATTATTGTATGCTTTTACTATGGCCTACTGTTACTTGCTGAGCGAAAGCTCATTATGTTTGTTCGTGTTGTAGGAAGCTCGGGTAAGGCACCAGTTCTCTAAAACTTATTGTTGGGCATGCAGAGAGGATGCATCAGTGGAGTGTGGGCAAGTGGGTAATGGGATCTACACGCAATTGGTAAATGCTACAAAGTGTTTTAAGTAGACCATATTTATAGATATGGTTAGGTTATGTAATGCAAGTAAAGATCACAGAACTATGAGGTTATGCATAGCAACCTCTAGTCACAATTACGATTAATATAACAAAATGCTAGTAGAATGCTACAGCATTTCATGTATAGTTAAAAAAAAATGCTACGACATTTTACGAATGAGAATATCCTTAGAAAGTAGTAGAGGTTAAGTAATACTAAGTATGAACGTAGGATGATGATCAAAAGTTAGGGTCGTCACCGTTGGTATCAGAGAAAAGTTTTTGCCACCCACCCACATTCTGCTGAGCATCCGATTCTATACTGCCCAAGTATGTTGAATTAAGTTTATGTTAAATAGATTAAGGTAGTTAAGAAGTAATGTGTTTTACGTAACGGCATAGACATAGTCGGATGATTGACATGCCAATATGGCTTGAACATCTTCTCACAGTCGAATGATGAGTCTTGTCGCCATTGACGCATCAGATCACGAGAACCCGAATTAGATGTCAAATTTCCGGATGAGCAAAACAACATCAGAAATTTCGTGATCGTGTGAATCGACACTTCAAGATGAATGATGCTTAGAATACAAGTCCAAATGAGGATATATAAAGCTTCATTCCATGGTTTGAGAGAGAGCTAATGCAAGGACTTTCCTCCTTTAACCCTTCGTCCTTATTTTTTTCTATCAATTAGAGAGCTACGATCATGGTAATTCCGCTACGGAAAGAAAAGAAGCCGCAAGTCTTTTTCGTGATTGCTAACACTCAATCAAAGAGCGGCATATGAACAGATCTTCACGAAGGCGATTATATTGGTGAATGAATTCGCCCCTCACTTTGCCACGAGAATGAAGAAAGTCATAGGTAGGATACACGAAGAACGAAAGAACAAGTCTTCTTTAAATGATTACCACCAAGGGTGATGATATCGAGATGCTTATCCGAAATAGGGTTGAGCACCTTGACATAGAGGCCTGCTGGTTTGAACCAATGACGAGGACAACGATATCAAGTCTAGAGACGACGTAAAAGATTATATATACGTCGTATCACTATGGGGTTAGAGGTGCGATACACCATACGATTGAACAAGAAAGTGATAGATATAAAATTATGACTTATGTATGAATAGTTCGGAAGAACTTTTTACTATGTGACTAGTTGTAGCCGAGAAAGGTCTCGAATTCAGTAATGGTCTATGATATGCAAGAATTGCTAATTTTAAAAATATTAGCAGTTCTATGATGTGAAAGCTGAATTCTATGATATAAAGTACGATGAATATGTATATGAATGTTATGAATTGTGTATATTGTATGTATTATAAATACAATATAACTTATAAGTATAATTTGAAGTAGTTGCTAGGAAAAGAAAAATATTTTGCAATTGCATGATGTGAGAGTATGAACGATATGAAAATGAATAATATGAACATAATGATATGTGTATACACAAGCAAGACATATGTAAGAGATGTGTGAAAGGATAAGCTCGAAAAACATGAATGAATTTTTAGAAGTTTTAGAACAAGTAGATATGCATGTTATGGACTACAATAATTGCTAGTCCTGATAACATATTAATAAAGTTTCATGGATAAAGTGATAAGATGATGAACTGCTAGCTAATCCCCACAAACTAGATTATTATCCAACATAGATACATAAGCTAAGATACGAAAAGAAGATGTTTCTTGAAGTTGTATCAAAGTCCTTACTTTCCATAAAGGTAGAGCATCAGTATCTGACACGAGAATTACAAAAGATCGATATTTCAAAATGGAAATGGGATCAAATCATGATGGAATGTGTAGTAGAATTGCTTAAATCATCCGACAACAACAATGTGATTGAGTGATCATCGATCGACTGATCAAGTCCACTTACTTTTGCTCATCAAGTTCAGTTGTTTTATTGAACGACTAGCCGAATTGAAAATAGTCTAAAATAGTAACGTTGCATGAAGTTCTCGAGTCCATAATTGAAACCAAGACAGTCATTTCATGTCAAGGCTTTGAGAGAAAGCGTACAAGATGCAAAAAGCTCTAAGTTAAAGTTCAACATGATATTTTACTCGTAGACTTTTTAGAGGTTTAAGTGGGAGACTTAGACTTCCTGAAGGTTATACTAATGAAAGGTGTAATACAATTCAATAGGAGAGGAAACTCAACCTGAGATGTATTAGACCTTTTGAGATCTCAAAGAGAATTGGTGATGATGCATACATGCTAGCGTCACCATAGAAATTAGCATATGTGCGCAATGAGATTCACGTAATGATGTTCAAAAGGTATGTGCGGAACCCACGGGACTAAGTTACGGGCGTAGTAAGATGTCCCTAGTTTATTCGAATTTTCAAGGACGAAAATTTTATAAGGTGGGTAGATTGTAATATCCGGAAAAATTCAATAATTAATAAGTAGAATTAATTATGGATTTTTCATACTTACGTCGATAGATTCATAAGAAAATATAAGTACAAGGCTTATAATGTTAAGCTTTGATATTAGTTACGAGATATGGTTATGAGAGAGAGAAGACAAAATATAAAAAGAGTCAAGTTTTAAGTATTGAGTCTAAAAATAGTTTTAAGACTTGAAATAGTCCAATTTAGTATACAATTAAGAATATAAAATAATATTGAATTATTCTTATATTAAGATTGGACTGTAAGTAAATAATAAAAGAGAACTCGTCGGAAAATTAAATTTTTTGTCGGTGAAGTAAATAATCTCCAGTTAGAATAAATTATATATGTTTGGAGAGAACTTTTAAGGATAAGTTCTAAAGTTTCACTTTCTCTCTCCTCTCACGCGTTTGTTTCTCTCTTCTCCCGAACGTTCTCTCTCAAAAAATGAAACCGTCTATGGCCAAAATCTCACTTTGAGATTTAGACCTCCGTTTTTTGACACAGGGTGGTGTCAATGGAAAGCTTTCGACGAGCATATAATGATACATGTCTTGCAAGTATAAGACACATGGCATATAATGATTAGAGAAGAAAACCGAGCTCTAGTTTAATAAAAGCACCAGATCCGGTCGGACGCGCTGTGACGCCCTATGAGTAGCTGAAGCAGCAGACGCGCTGAATAGGTGGGGCCCGCTCTTTGGCTCCAAGCATTTCGTGTCGGGTGTGGATACACGCGCGCATGAGCACCGTTTATTGTAATGACTGAGAAAATCCCAGACTTTAAATAATACAATTTATTTATTTAAGCCAAGGATTTTCCTAGAAAATATTATGTGACTGAAGGATTTATGGAGTCAATATCTGTATTCCTAAATTCTGTAACAGATTTCACGTTAAGTTCATGTTTTCGATCAAGTAAATTCGATCGATAAATTATTGTTGTACTTTAAGGCGGAATAATTTTCAGTACAAGTATAGTTTGAGAATCTTAATTTCAAGAATCTTCAAACACAACATGATGTTAGCAGCGTAAAAAAAACGCACTGACATTTTTAAAGAAGAGAAAATTCTTAATTGCCAGATAGCTAGGTTAAAGTCACAAGATAAATACCCATAGTAGAAGGGTACAATGTGAGCTCAGGATTTGACACCGTCAGAAACAGCGTCATTCCTGGGATTTAATGCAGAAAAGTTAAATTTAAAATTTATTCAGTCTAGAATTAATTTCAAGACTTGAAACAGTTTAAGATATTACGCGAGTAAGAATTTAACGTGATATCATATTAGACGAGGATTTGCTGGTTGAACTGTAAATAAGCGAAAAAAAAAAAGAGAACCGTCAGAAACAAGAATTTCCTGTCAGCTAAGTACCTTTTTCAGTCAGTATGATTTTTACCTGATTCAAAGGTAACTTAAGAGAGTGGACTAGAGTACAAGGGGTAGGTGAGATTTTTCTCCCTCTCCTTTCCCACATGGCCGGCCAAGCATAGCAAATGTAGAGCCAAAATTTAATTAGTGGAGT
This sequence comes from Morus alba, assembly GCA_012066045.3. Taxonomy (NCBI): domain Eukaryota; kingdom Viridiplantae; phylum Streptophyta; class Magnoliopsida; order Rosales; family Moraceae; genus Morus; species Morus alba. Next base: position 54,098,376 of record CP050224.2, read on the forward strand.
GTGTAAGTGAATAACATGGTAAGGTGAGATGAGATGATGTCATTTGATGATGGGAGGAGAAGAGTAATCATGAAACATTTTCTCTCTCTCTCTTTCTTCCTTTGGCTTGCCGTGTATGTATAGGAAGTTTTAGACAAAATTTGTTTGACAAGTTGAGTGTACTACAAGACTTGATGATGATAGATCAAATCAACTATTTCCCATATAAGCTTACATCACCTCTTAAAACTCCAACCGGCCATGCTTGAAGAGAATTGTCCATATTAAGTGATTGTTCTATTTTCTCTCTTTCTCTATACACAACCGGCCACACCTCTCTCTTGTAACCTCTCTAAATTTTCACTTATCCTCCCAAATACAAAGCATTAGTCTTTGCTCTCAACAAGAAGAAAGGAATCAAGGTGTTCTAGAGATGTCTAGCTAAGGATTTTCTTGAAGGGTAAAACTCTAAAACCTTTTCTTTCTTGTTTTCTAGCAAAGCTTGAGATCTAAAAGTATTTCTCAAATTTTTTCCGCTCCTCTAGTTCCAAGCCATTATCCAACCTTAGAGGAGGAAGAATGTGAATAAGAAGCTAAGAGAAATCAAGTATATTGGCCGTCAAGGGTAAACCCTTAATCTCTCATTTTCTAGTAAAGTTTAAGTTTAAGAATCCATTAATGTAATTTGTGGCTCTTGAGGAAATAAGTTTGTAATAAGGGTGTGTGAGTTTTATGTTGGTTTTGTGAGTTATGAGTTTAGTTTGATGTGGTATGTTTATGCTTGATCTAAGTTGCTTATTTTCGGATTAGAGGAAAAAAATTTCCGGTGACTTTAACAGCGAAAATGAGGACCATAGAGCAAGATTTTTAAATATTTTAAAGCTTGAACTTATAGCCCTGGATGTTTTGAACATTTTTGGCTACTATGACAAAACCAAATTTTAACTCTAAAACCAAGTTTGAAGCCATTTGGCAAAAACGGACAAGCTGTCCAACACAGTTTCAAAAAAAAACTGGCAGCCACGAGTTCAGTCAAACGGGACCCTTAGAGACTGAATCTCGGTTTTTCATAAGAACAACTATTTTAGATTTCGACAAGACGAAGAACTTTTGTGAAAAACATATTTTTAAAATCCGACCCTAAGATATAGTAAAATGCAGATTTATGAAATTACACAGTTTTTGATTAAAACAGTTTCAAGAAAAACAGCAGCTACGGTTTTCAGCCAAATGTGGCCTTTAGAGGCCGAATTTGAACTTTCACAAAAAACAAAAATGTTATATCTCGATGAGACGAGGAAGTTTTGTGAAGAACAAAATTTTGAAATCTGACTCTAAGATATAGTAAAACGTAGATTTCAGAAACTGCACAGTTTTAACGAAACAAAACTAACCAGTGTTGGTTTTAACAAAAAGTGATCAAAGAACCCGATATGTGATTTTAGTAAATTATTGTGGTTTTAAACCTCACTTTAACAGAAGTATTCATAAAGAAAATTTTCAAGAAAAATGCTTTCTTTAAAGAACATAGTGGGTTATCGAGCAAATCATCCCAACGGGCACCTACGAGCCCAACACGATAGGTCCTTAGGATTTCGAGGATTTGATGTGCGTCCAACGCCCACATTAATTTAAGAGACTCTGTTTGAGTTTAAATTTTAGCGGCCTAAGAGTTAGAATGCCGTTAATAAGTTTCTAGGCCGAATTGGGACTTAATATCATAATAAGTCCAATGAGGAATTTTATGGAGAATAAGTTATTAGATTGGGTAAATGATTTTCAATCTAGACATAAGTATGTTAAGGGCAATTAAGGAAAATAAAATTTTAAGGATCTAATAAATTGATCCTTATAGTAAATTATCCTTCAGAAAATGAAAGGAATACATGCCTTAAAAAAAGGGGGTTAGATTCCTTCATAAGTTGCTAAAATAGAATAGCAAACGACGTTAATCTCACACTCTCAATGGGTGTTCATTTTCAGAAATAAGCAAGTAAGAGAATAGATTTGTTTGGCAAAAAGTGGATTCTAGCTCGTGAATCGGTAAGTAGGAATCTCGCCTCTGACATGAATAGATTTTAAAGAAAAAATTTACACATGTTATATATATACATGTTCATTGTGTCGATGCCATGTCATCCTACACCTTAATAAGTCAAGAGGAGGTAATTCCAGACTCCACAAGGAGAAAAGGGAAAAAAAAGAATGTCCTTCGACTTAAGGGAGGCATTCAAGTTATAATCACGGTGTCATGGGGGGACCTTGCAAACCCTCACGTCCCGATGATTGCGGCGCAAGTGGTACGCGAGCACTCGGGCCCATCAAGAAGAAAGATAAGATAAGATCATAAGACTATGATAAGACATCATAATTAAGCATAATCGGCTCATGCATATTTATTCATGTGTACTTACAGTTATTTTGTGAGATATAGTTCCTACTTGCGAAAGTAAAGCTCAATCATATATGATCATGCTGTAGGTAAGAAACCTATCAGCAATTCGTGAAGGGCAATGGTGAGCGGAGGACGAATGGTGGAGATGAGAATGGATACCGCTCACGCAGTTATTTTCATAGATAAGTGTAAGAAAAATCATGTATATGTCTATATGATTCAAAGGTTTTAAGTATGTATGTTTAAAAAGTATACATACATATGTATGTTAAGAAACCAAGGTTGTAGCTAACAACCTTAGTTTTGAGTATTTAAGTTTTAGAACGTTGCCTTGATTACATGCGACAAATAAATGAATTTTTTAAACATGACGATTTAAATGATTAATTTTAAAAGGATTTTAAGATGTACTTTAACTTAAGATTTCTCACGAAATCTCTTTTTAAAGTCAAATGAGATGGCCAATTGAAATGACTAGTTTTAGAAAAGCTTTTTAAAGAGTATTTGAAACAAAAGTTCAAATGCTATTCCGTTTGAAGGATATTTCTAAAAGGTTTTATCTTAACTAAAATTAAGAAAAGCTTTAAGAAATTTAGTGATTCACTTATTTGAAATTATTGTTACAAATTATGACAGTATTCCTTCTTATGTTTAAAAAAGAAAATGTTCCGAAAATTTTAAGAAATTCCAGTAAGTACAAGTTAAAAAGTAAGTTACGAGTGGCGAACTCAAAGGAGGGTCGTCACATTTATAGTGCTTGATCAACGGACTGAAATTAATTCCGAAATTAAAACTAAAATTAATAAAAATAATATATTATAACCGAATTTTTAGCGTTTGAAATACCAAATGTGGTCCAAATTTAACCCTTTTTATACCGTTTGGCTCTAAATTTCAAACACTACTTAGCTAAAAATAAAACACATAAAATTAAAGAAAACACATTAAAATAAATAAAAAACAGACCAAATTGAATAAAAATAAAATAAAACACTGTAATTTAAAATTTAAATAAAAACATGTACAAATAAATTAATACTTATAAAAAGTCTAAATTTAAGGGATTTAATTATGCATAAAATAATGATTATCCAAAGACAGATCTAAATTCTCTCTCTTCTCTTCTCTTCTCTTCTTGGTTGACTCCTTCACCTTCCTTTCTGTTTCCCTCAATCCTGCATCGGTCAATCTTGTGTACAACTCTAGCTTTGAAGATCATAGAAATGGTAAAGCTTTATTAGTTCATAGTTCATGTTGGAACGGATATGTATATATTCTTTGTGAATTTCCATTTATCATACAATTTTCATCTTTTATTAGCTTTCTAATTTCTATGATCTGTTATTACTTATCTAACATGTGTATATACAATATGTAAATCTGATCAGAATCAAATAGAATGACTGAGAGTTGCGAAATCTGATCAGAATCAACTCGTATATATATTTTCGTCAAATTTCTTATAATGAAAATTTTGCCTTCTTATGTGCTGGTCAACGATATATGCCAACAACTGGGAATGAGTTCAGGAGATGTTTGCACTGCGACAAACACTCTATAAAAGATGAAGATTGGTGTTAAACACTCTATCGCATGTCTTTTCCCGCTTTTCCCTCTTTTTCTCTCTCTTTTTTGTTCTTTTTTTTTTCTCCTTTTCTTTTTCATAAATGCCGTAGAACTGACTAATTCTATTTTTGATTTTTCAGGTTTCAAGCATGTAAAAAATCAAGAGAAGAAAGAACTGGAATCTGAGTAACAAACCAGAGTGTTAAAGGTAAATATATATTAGACCATTTCTGATGCATATGCTAATATTAATTATATGTTAGACACCAAAAAATGTGATAATAATATATTTGTTATGTTATTTTTATTTGGATGATTGGTTCAAATCACTATATTTTAGGTTCAAACAATACTCTCACTCTCAATAAACTTGAATTTAAAAAGTTCTGCTACAATCTAAAGTTATTTGGTACACGGATTTGGACCAAACAGTTCAAACCTTTTCACAACATTGATTTCTCTCATAAAAATCTAAAGTTTGATTTAAACTTTCTGGTTTGAACCTGTGAACTAAATTAAATAAAACACTATAATAAAAACAGACCAAATTGAATAAAACTAAAATAAAACACTATAATTTAAAATTTAAATAAAAACATGTACAAATAAATTAATACTTATAAAAAGTCTAAATTTAAGGGATTTAATTATGCATAAAATAATGATTATCCAGAGACAGATCTAAATTCTCTCTTCTCTTCTCTTCTCTTCTCTTCTTGGTTGACTCCTTCACCTTCCTGTCTGTTTCCCTCAATCCTGCATCGGTCAATCTTGTGTACAACTCTAGCTTTGAAGATCATAGAAATGGTAAAGCTTTATTAGTTCATAATTCATTTTGGAACTCTGTATACATACGCATATATATATATATATATATATATTCTTTGTAATTTCAATTTAGCATACAATTTTTTGTCTTTTATTAGCTTTTCAATTTCTATGGAGTGTTTGTCGCAAAGCAAGTTTGAACTGGTCCTAACAGAACCATACGGCTATACGTGGATTATGGATTATAAAGAGACAAGTTTGAACTGGTTTTAATTTTTGTTTTAAGAATCTTGGGGTGGGCTTATTACTGTGCAAATGGTTAGAAAATTTGCCATTAACACATCAACTATAGCGTCACATTGGAGATAATCTTATTTTTAATTAATGTCCATTAATTATTATCTTTTGTTTTGTAAAAACAAAAAAAAAAATCATATCTACCTGAAGGGAAAGGAAAAAACCACAAGAAAAAGAAAGCTTTGAAATAAAAGAATTAAACCTCAACCAAGCTCAACCAAGAATTAAAGCTTTGAAAGTGCGTATAAGTGCACCATTTTCCTATCAACAATTGGAAGAGTACATGGAAGAAATTAAATGTACATTACATTGCATTGGATATCTAAAAGACAGTGTACAGCTCATACTTGCATTGCAGACTATCAAAAAGTCACACAGAGAGAAGTGAGGCAAATTCCACTATTGATGGCGGAGACAGCGGTTTGCTCTCTTATAGACAAGCTAATTCCACTATTGGCTGAAGAAGTGAACCTGTTGAGAGGTGTTCATGGAGAAGTTTCAGAAATCAAGAGGGAACTTGTGTTTATTCGGGCTTTTCTCAAGGATGCTGATCAGAAGGCAGAAGGCGAAGGTGACAATGGCGATGGCGTTAAAGCATGGGTTGAAGAGCTAAGAGAAGTTGCATTCAAAATAGAAGACGTTATTGATGTGTATATATATCACATGACGATAAATCGTCCTGATCCTCATGGATTCATTGCTTTCCTCAGTAAAATTGGTTGCTTTGTCATAAAACTAAAACCGCAGCATCACATTGCGACACAAATACGAGAGATCAAAGGAACCGTTCGAGGTATTAAGGACAGAAGTACAAGGTATGGCTTTGATTCTCTACAACAAACACCCATGAGTGATGCGCCTCAACGATGGAATGACCCTCGGAGGGGAGCCTATTTCCTTAGAGAAGCTGACGTTGTGGGTATTGAATCTCCTAGAAATAAATTGATTGAAATTTTGAAAACACATTCTCCAGAAGAACGCATTGTGATTTCAATAGTTGGGCTAGGGGGTTCGGGAAAAACTACTCTCGCCAAACAAGTTTACAATTATGTAAAAAGAGACTTTGATTGTCATGCTTGGATTGCAGTTTCAGAACGATACAGTGCAAAGGAGCTACTAAGAAACCTAATAACGAAAGTTTACGAAGCAACTGACGCATCCGCTCCGGCAACTGTTGATACATTGGATGAGCAATCACTAACAGAGCAATTGATAAAGTACTTGCAGAACAAAAAATATTTTGTTGTTTTCGACGATGTCTGGAATAAAGAATTTTGGGGAGATGTAAATTTTGCTTTACCAGAAAATGGTGGAAGGATAGTGATTACAACAAGGAAGACTGAGGTTGCTGATTTTTGCAAAAGATCAATATCTTCATTCCATGACCATAAGATGGAACCTTTGCCTCCTGACAATGCCATGGAACTATTTTGCAAGAGGGCTTTTCTATCGGAACCTGGACGGTGTTGTCCGGCCAACTTAGAATATTGGTCTCGCAAGATTGTTGCCAGTTGCCAAGGGTTACCCCTTGCAATTGTAGCCATTGCTGGTCTTCTGTCAACTAAAAACAAGGGTCGTTATGAATGGCAAAAGTTTTATGAAACCCTCAGTTCAGAGTTGGTTAATCATTCTGATCTCAAAAGCACAACAAGAATACTGTCACTCAGTTATACTGATTTACCTTACTACCTCAAATGTTGCATATTGTACTTTGGAATTTTTCCAAAGGGCTATTCTGTTAGATGTGGTAGATTAATTCGCCAGTGGACAGCGGAGGGTTTTGTGAGACCTCAAAAGAACAAGACCTTGGAGGTTGTTGCAAAAGAATACTTATCTGAGCTAGTAGATAAAGGTTTAGTTGAAATATCAGTGGTAGACGATGAAGGAAAAGCAAAGTGTTGTCGTGTTCATGATCTTCTTCATGTTGTCATCTCTCACAAAAGATGGAAGAATCAAGATTTTGCCAAGTTTTATCAGATGAGTCACCAACTTTTGAAGGAGTTGTTCGTCGTCTATTAATAATCTGTAGCTCAGACAATAATTTGCAAACGGCTGAAATTTCCCGGGTTCGTTGTCTTTTTATGTTCAATGGGGATAATGAGATGCTCAATTCTACTGTTAATGCACTTGCCTCAAGTGTCAAGCTCCTAAAAGTACTTGATTTTGAAGACGCTCCTTGTTTAGATCATCTCCCTGAAGATATTGGAGACTTGTTTCACTTGAGATATTTAAGTGTGCGTGGTACAAAAGTGAAGCTGCTCCCAAATTCCATAGGAAAACTGGTAAACTTGGAGACTTTGGATCTAAAGCGATCATTGGTTTATGAAATTCCTGCAAGTATTAATCGGCTTAGTAAGTTACGTCATCTTTTTGGCTGGAGTTATGTCAACAAAACTGAACTCTTTTCTTTCGGCAGAACAAGAGGAATAAAAATACAGAGAATCGAGTGCTTCAAACACTTGCAGAAGTTATACAACATTGAGGCCAATATTGACGGTGCTTGTATTATAGAAGAGCTTGGAGCTTTGACGCAGTTAAGAACATTGGGCATCTTTAAAGTGAGAAGTCGAGATGGAAAAAGTCTATGTAGTTGCATTGAGAAAATGAAATACCTCGAATCCCTTTCAGTGAGATCGATAAGTGAAGATGAAAGACTTGATTTAGATTCCATTTCACATCCCCCCGAATTTCTTCGCCGTCTCTATTTACGGGGTCCTTTAATGACATTGCCGAGGTGGATCATGAAACTTCAAAATCTTGCCAATATTTCAATTGGTTTTTCGAAATTGGGTGATGATCCATTGAAAGTCCTTGGTAATTTGCACGAGCTAGTGGAGCTTCAGATCGGTGTTGATGCATTTGTTGGTGAACAACTACACTTTGAAGAAGGTGTCTTCCCAAAACTTAAGGTGCTCCAACTTCCGAACTTGAAATGGCTGAGTTCATTGATAATAGAGGAAGGAGCTATGCGCGACCTGGAAAAGCTTTTACTTGGGGCCTTCGCGCCACAAATGAAGGAGGTGCCAACTGGCATAAAACATTTAAAAATCTTAAATTGCTATTCTTCGTGCACATGGCAGATGAATTCGTGGCAAGTGTGAATCCAAATGGAGGACACAGTTATCATATCGTTCAGCATGTGGTACCCTTTGTCTTTTTTCCGTTCTGCTGATCACCAATTCTACCGTCTTCACGATTCTGGTCTTCAACAATTGTGAGGTAAAATATTTTCGTTTTAAATTAAGGTTCAGATAGAAAATTAATTAGTTTTACTTTTTCTCTTACATTTTCATGTGTTCATCACCTCTGAATTTTCGTTTTAAATTTCGTTTTGAACTTTTGAATAATTAAAATATATTGTTATACTCTCATATTATAAGAAAAGTTATGATTGTACCTTCACTTATTGTAATTAAAATATATAAATAATTTTAATTGTTTTTTCATAGTTTCCTTGCTTAAAAAAAAATAATAATAAATTCTGTCGCAAAGGAATATGATGGAGTTGAATATAATTATAACTTGTCTTCCCATGCAGAGCCAAGAAAGATCGCAAAATGAGGAGAGTCCATGGACAGTAAGGAGCATGAGTAAGCTTATTAACTTCCTTCTAATTAATTGATTACAGAGTATTATCTAAATTTTACATTACTTCTTAATTTTGAGTGATTCATTTTATGTTTATCATTGACATCTTCCATTGTTAGGCCTTTTCTGTCAATTGCACATGGATTTTCTCAAGTCAGAGCACCGGAGTACTTTTGTTTAGTTGTAATACTCGCCCAAATAAAATTATTACATAAGCAGTGACTTATGGACTTATGATCACAATAAGACTTTGTAATTATTTCACTAATAAGACTACTGTTAGTTTCTTGTTATGTATTGAAAAACTAGTTAAATATTGTTAAGATGATAAGCCACTCAAACACTGGAGTGGTGAGACGTATAATCATATTTTCTTTTAGATTTATTTTTTAGTTTGTGCTCAACATATTTATAAGTTTTTTCACATTATATTTGATAGTTTAAAATCTCTTACTAGTGAATTATAGTTTAAAATATCGAATTTACTTCATATTTTATACGATGAGCAACCTTAAGGTTCACTGAGCAGAATCATTTGGATTCGAGCGTTTTGAATGTAGGTATCAAACAACCCATTACAGTCTCTAATCACCATCACTGAACTGTTTTGAGAAACCGCAACTGCAACTGCAAGCTCTACAGCTTACAACGATCACTCCCACCCTGATCTTGTGTCCAAGAAGCTCTACAGCATCAAAAAGATCTGGGCCATTCTCGTATCCAAGGAAAAATTGCTAGATTTTTAAAAGGTAGAATAGATGTTACAAATTGAAGTTTGAGGGACATTTTATGACTCATCTTATAGTTTAAAAGGAACCTGTAGCCTAATTCTAACTCTAAATAAGAAGGGCTAGAGTCAGGGTTGAGCCTGAGTTGAGAGTCTCTCCTCAAGCCTAGCCCCATACTGTAGAGGCTCGTGCTTACACACGGCCCAGGCCCGTCATGGGCCAGGGCTCTGAAGGTGGGCTGGAGCTTTTAAGACCTCTTTTCATGACCAAATAAAGCTCAATTGATCAATAAATAATAAAAAGCAGTACCTAATCCAAATATGTATACGTTACTATCCATATAATAGGAACATCAAAAACGAATATTAAGAAGCTCAATTGAAAGATCATACAATGAGGGGAGTCCATGGACAGTAAGGAGCTTGAGTAAGCTTATTAACTGCCTTCTGGCACCGGTGTACTTTTTGTTTGTTTGTTGTAAGGTTATGGATTATGTATTTATTTCACTAGTAAGACTACTGTTAGTTTCTAGTTATGTATTGAAAAACTAGTTAACTATTAGGATGGTGAGACGTGTGATCATATTTTTCTTTTAGATTTATTTTTATTTTGTGCTCAACATATTTAATACTTTTTTCATTATATTTGATAGTTTAAAATCTCTTATCAGTGAATTATAATTTAAACTATCAAATTTTCTTCATGTTTTATACGAAAAATTGTTCATTTCACCACTTAGAATTTATGGATATATACAATAGATTTTACATTTCCACACTACTATTAAAAGTAAAAATGTCATAATTCCAGTAAAACTATTGCCCTATCCAAGTTTAGTTACCCTTAACTAGTACTACTTCTCCACGAAGTGCCATAACATTTTTTTTAAAAAGGACAATTACTATTTTCCCTTTTTTTTTATTTTTTTTTATCATTTCCATTTTCCTTTTTTATTTCATGAGTTTACTTTCACATGGCTTACAATGGTCACATGGCTTACAACAATACCCATTAATAAATAAATATTGAACTAATCATTAAAATTATACTCATATATCAATATAATATATATATATATATCATGTACATCATCCAAGGCGCATTGGCTATAAAATGTCTATTATTTCCGCTAAGAGAGATCCATATTACAGAGGAAATTGTATTATAAATATATATATATATATATATATGTGAATGAGTATAAATTGAATTTACTAGGCTACCATTTTCAATATCTATCTTGAAGTTTTATATATATATATATATATATATATATATATATTGCTTAGTACTTAATAGATGTCCCTGATTATATCAACATTGATGGAATGCTGTCTTAATCACTTTCAAAATCCCTGACCAGTTTATGAATTAACAATCCTGAAAAGAGTAATTCTATGCAAAAATCACAATTCAAATGCAATAATATGTTGTAAGCCATGTGACCATTGTAGAGTGTGAAATCTACAATTAAATTTGTTTGAGGTTAATAGCTAAATTCAAATGGTTAGAGGCGTTAGTACCCTGATCGCGAGAAAAATAAAGCAGACAAGAAAAAATAAAGAGAGGGAGACACATAAATTTATAGTAATTTTCTTGATAATCCAGGGCACGTCCCTGTGACGACCCCTCCTATGAGGCCGCCACCGTAACTTAGTTTTCAACTTGTACTTACTGACATTTCTTAAAATTGGCGGAACATTTTTTTTAAACATAAGAAGGAATACTTTCATAATTCGTAACAATAATTTCAAAAGAATAAATCCTAAATTTCTTAAAGCTTTTCTTAATTTCAATTAAGATAAAACCTTTTAGAAATATTTTTCAAATGGAGCTGTGTTTGAACTCTTGTTTCAAATACTCTTTAAAAGCCTTTCTAAAACTAGCCAATTCAATTGGGCCATTTGATTTGACTTTAAAACGGATTTCGTGAGAAATCTTAAGTTCAAGTACATCTTAAAGTCCTTTTTAAATCAATCATTTAAATCGTCATGTTTAAAACTTCGTTTATTTGTTGCATGCCTTTGTTACAACATTCTAAAACTTGAATACTCAAAACTAGGGTTGTTAGCTACAACCTCGATTTTCTTAACATACATATGTACATATATATTTTTAAACATACATGCTTGAAACCTTTGAATCATATAGACATATACATGATTTTTCTCGAAACTTCTCGGAAGATAATCGCGTGAGCGGTATCATTTTCCATCTCCACCATTCGTCCGCCCGCTCGCCATTGCCTTTCAAGAATTGCTAATAGGTTTCTTACCTACACCATGAACATATCGATTGAGCTTTCACTCAAGAAGTAGAAACTATCTCTCGCAAAATAAGCGTAAGTTCACATGAATAAATATGCATGAGCCGATTATGCTTAATTATGATATCTTATCATAGTCTTATTATCTTATCTTATCTTTCTTCTTGATGGGCCGAGTGCTCACGTACCACTCTATGCGCAATCATCGGGACGTGAGGGTTTCCAAGGTCCCCAGCGAAACCGTGATTATAACTTGAATGCCTCCCTTAAGTCGGAAGACATTCTTTTTTCTTTTCTCCTTGTGGAGTGGAATTACCTCCTTAGGTCGGAGGTCGGTGCGGCACTCAACTGAAATTATTCTTATAAGTTCCTCTTGACTTGTTAAGGTGTATGCAGTATGACATGGCATCGCATACAATACTTAAAGCATGAAGATGTATATATATAACATGTGTAAATTTTTTCTTTAAAATCTATTCATGCTATAGGCGAGATTCCTACTTACCTGATTTACAGTGCTGGAATCCACTTTTCGCCAAATAGTCTATTCTCTTACTTGCTTATTTCTGAAAATGAACACCCATTGAGAGTGTGAGATTAACTGTCGTTTGCTATTCTATTTTAGCAACTTATAAAGGAATCTAACCCTTTTCTTAAGGCGGGTATTCCTTTCCTTTTACGAAGGATAATTTACTATAAGGATCGATTTGTTAAATCCTAAAAATCTTATTTTCTTTAATTACCCTTAACATACTTATGTCTAGATTGAAAATCATTTACCCAATCTAGTAACTTATTCTCCATAATTTTCCTCATTGGACTTATTATGATATTAAGGCCCAATTCGGCGAGAAACTTAGGAACGACATTCCAACTCTTAGGCACTTGAAATTTAAACTAAAATGTAGTCTCTTAAATTAAAGCAGCGTTGGACCCACATCAAATCCTCGAAATCCTAAGGACCTATCGTGTTGGGCTCGTGGGTGCCGATGGGATGATTTGCTCGATAACCCACTATGTTCTTTAAAAAAGCATTTTTCTTGAAAATTTTCTTTATGAATATACATTAAAGTGAGGTTTAAAACCATAATAATTTACTAAAATCACATATCGGGTTCTTTGATGACTTTTTATTAAAACCAACACTAGGTTAGTTTTGTTTTCGTTAAAATCGCGAGTTTTAAAATGCATTTTACTATATCTTAGAGTCGATTTCAAAACAAAAACACGATCTGCGAGGGGCGTGAGGGACTATGGGCATGGGCTGCTGTTAGGCAGTGGCAGGGCAACTTGGCCCGACTCCATGGCTGGTCTTCCAGGCTTCTTTTTGATTGCAAATCAAAACCCTAATCTACCCTAATCCTAAAATTACAATAATTCTATTTCCCGAATAAAATTACAAATAATTTAATTGAGCTAATTTAATGCGATCCATGGAACCATATAATTAACGACCAAATCCATCATCCATACATTCATCATCATGAATCAAATATAAACATCCATAAATGCAAGTGCCTACCCATCACATACATAATTAAATATCATATATTTAATATTGATTATCAAATCATCGGAGCATAAATTAATATAGTCTATAGACCGCCTCGATACCAATTGTTGGTTCCGAATCGAATTCGGATGCGAAGCAGCGAAAAGCGGATCGTGTATAACAAAATTTTCATAAAACCTTTGAGATACTCTATAGATTATATTAATTTATGCACGAATAAATTAATCTCATTAATTCATTTATTAAGAACTCAATTGAAAAAAAATACGGACGCCAACTCGGTTGATAACTTGAGTTCTTTTACCTCGAACAATCCTTGCTCCAAAGCTTTGTGTTTAGAAAACCAATGTCTTCCACGTCAATTCCTAGAATCCACGAAGACGTGTGTGTGGGCACATGAGACAAAACGGGTTACAATAAACACTCGAATTTCCACAAACACCAACGCATGCATGATGTGGAATTTTTGGAGAAAAACATTTTTCCTTCCTCTCTACTTGAGAATTTCGCCACTAATCCCATTAGGGCTGAAAAATTGCTTCAAAATTACTCTAGAGAAATTTCGCCACCTCTAAAATTTAGGGCAAAAAAGGCATTCCGAAAATTGTCTCAAAAAAAATAGTATTTAGAGAGTAGAAGTCAAACTTCTAAAAAGGAATCCAATCTCTATCTCTAAGATAAAGCTTGTTAATTATCTCCTATTTGAATTTGGAACAAAAATCCCTTCCCCTTATCCTTAAGGTGGTGGCCACACTAGTAGGGTTTATCCCTATGTGTGGCACCTATTATAGATAAGGAAGGAAGATATTTTATCCTTTATCCAAAGAGTCCAATTTTAATTCTAATTCAAATTCAAATTTAAGTCAAACTTAAATTAATTTGAATTTAAATTGAACATCTTATCAAGTAAGTTTAAATGGATAAATCTAGATGTGTTCAAATTCAAATTTAAATAATCACATTATTTAAATAATAATTAATTCTCAATTAATTATTTCCGAGTGTTTAATTTTAGAATTCCATAATTCTAAAATTCCCATTTTGTCCTCTGTGTTTGGTAGAATTACTAGGACGACGCGGGGACTAATGGACCTATAATCCCGAGCTCCAATAGAATTAATAATCAATTAAACACTTTAATTAATTAATTAATTCTATTAATTCCAATAGTTACTCCACTATAAACTTGGAATTGCACTCTCGAAATTATAGATATAAATTACTTCTAAACTGTGAAGTGTCCATTTGATATAGTCATTGCATATAGATCAATCCTCCATAAATAATTCATAATTAGAGCCGGTAGAATCCGTTAACCTCTAATTATATCTTTATCCTTGAGTACCATTCATTCTCTAATGGACGGTGATTCATAAAAACATTCATGAATCGAGCTCCCCTTTGGTCCAAGTACCGAATCAACCCTCAAGAAAATTATTTATCTACTTCTTTCTCAAGAAGGAATGGATTCCATCTTGTATAATAACATTCCCACTACCTACTTCATCATGTCTCCAAAATACAAGGAATAGGATTCGTGGTCTCGAATCGCATCTAGTAAATCAAAAGACACAAATCCATAAATAGAGTCTCGTTAAGAACTCGAGATTAAGATCATTCTATATGACCATCGATAGACTCAATTAGAATTTCTATACTTAACTAAAAATTATTAGAAATTCATATTGTGTCTGGTGTCCTTGTTCACATAATCTCATTATGCTAAATACACTCATTCAATATCTCATCATATTAACGGTCGGATAACTTTGTTCCATTCTAAATGGGAATGACATGTATTAATAATGTTTTAATTAAAGATTCCAAACTTTAATTAAATTCATTATGAACATTGCTTTTTGATTATTATCCTTAAACATTATCCTCTAAAGATATAACACTTATATACAATGTTTTGTTACATAAATAATCATGGAATTTTCATTGATATTCATAAAATATTCATAAATATATGCACATAAAACAATGAATAAACTCTTTTTATTAAATAAATAATAAATGTCCTATTACATCTCATGCTCTAGGACACCATTCAACAAAGGATACTTATCCGACAGAAATTTTATTTCTATGCGGTTTTTTTTATCTACTACTTATTTACGCTCAATTGTTAAATCCTCGCTCTACTTTGATATCACTTTAAATTTTTACTCCGTAATATCTTAAACTCTTTCAAGTCTTGAAATTAATTCTAGGTCGAATAAATTTAAATTTAACTTTTCTCGCATTATATCCCGAATGACATAGTTCCTAACGGTGTTAACTCCCGAGCTCATATTGTACCCTCTACTATAGGTATCTATCTTGTGACTTTAACCTAGTCAGTCGGGCAATTATGATTTTCTTCTTTAAAAAATGTCGCATTTTTTTTTTTTACGTTTAACATCATGTTGTGTTTGGATATTCTTGAAATTAAAATTTCAAACTATACTTGTAATCGAAAATTATTCGCCTTAAAGTACGGCAAGAAGAATTTATCGATTGAATTTACTTGATCAAAACATGAACAAAACATGAAATTTTGCTACGTAATTTAGGAATACAGATATTGATTCCATAAATCCTTCAAATACATATTTTATAGGAAAATCCTTGGCTTAAATAAATAAATTGTATTATTTAAAGTCTGGATTTTCTCACTATTACACCTACCCCCCCTTAAGAAATTTTCTTCCGAAAATTAGAACTGGGGTAGCTTTTTCTCAGATTCTTCTTGCGTTCTCTTGTAGCTTCCTCAATATTATGATTTCACTACAAGACTTTAACCCGAGGAATTACTTTATTCCTTAAGGTTTCTCCTGCTAGCTTGGAGCTGAATTGGTTTCTCCTTGTAAGTGTGGTCTGCGGCAGCACTTCGCCAGTTCCTAATGCAATACATGCGATGGATCCGCTACATACTTCCTCAATATCAATACGCGTGAAAAGACATTGTGTACATAAGCCACCTCGACGACGCTGCTAGTCTATATGTGACTTTACTAATCCTTTCAAAGGATCCTAAACCGCTCGATGTATCTTGGTTTGAGTTTCCCTTTTACCGAATCTTATTACTCCTTTTTTCGGTGCCACCTTCGAAAATTAAGTCCTATTTGAAACTCTATAGGTCCACGGTGTTTATCCGGATAGCTCTTTTTGGTGACTGTGAGTATTATCGAACCTCTTGTGATAAATCTTACATCCTCTATGGTTCTCTTTGATAAAGGATACCATTTCTAGATTTTTCAAGTTCATACTAATGAACTGGGACCCAGATTTTCTCTCAGATAGAGCTCGAAGGTGTCATTCCTATTGACGTGTGATAGCTGCTGTTATAGAACTCTATCAAAGGCAACTTTTCTATCCCAAGCCCTTTAAAATCCATGACATGCTCCCAGATATCTTC